>MU717841.1:0-46938 GCA_026770625.1 Nicotiana glauca
AAATTATTGTAACAAAAATTATTTATTTTGATTTTGGAATTCTTTTACTTGGGGTAAAAATCACGTGCTCACATCTGCATGTATCTGACAGCGATGGCACTTGCGAACGTACTGGATACAGTCTGTTTCCATAGACATCCAAAAATACCCTGCTCGGAGTATCTTCTTTGCTAAGACATAACCATTCATGTGCGGCCCGCATGTCTCTGCGTGCACTTCGTCCAATAGTCTGGATGCCTCTTTTGCTTCGACACACCTTAGCAAACCCAAATTGGGAGTCCTCCTATACAGGATTCCTCTACTATGAAAGAAGTTGTTGGATAATCTCAGGAGCGTGCGCTTTTGAGTGGCGTTGGCAAGTTCTGGCTATTCTCCGGTTGTCAAGCACTCATTGATGTCGTGGAACCATAGTTTTCCATTTGCTTCTTCCTCAATGTGACCACAATAAGCTGGCTGATCATAAATCTTTACAGGGATGGGATCAATGAAATTCGTGTATGGATGATGGATCATGGATTATAATGTAGCTAATGCATCAGCGAACTCGTTCTGGACCCTGGGGACGTGCTGAAATTCTGTCTTTGTGAATCTTTTCCTCAACTCTTGTATGTGATGAAAATAGGGAAGTATCTTAGAGTTTTTGGTGGCCCATTCTTCTCGAACTTGATGTATGAGCAGGTCCGAGTGCCCGATCACTAGTAACTCTTGAATGTTCATGTCAATGGCCATCTTGAGTCCCAGGATGCAAGCTTCGTATTCGGCTATATTATTTGTGCAAGGGAACCTGAGCTTGGCGGATACCGGGTAATGCTGGCCGATTTCTGATACTAGGACTGCTCCTATGCCAACTCCTTTGAAATTTACAGCTTCGTCGGAAAACAACCTCCAAACATCGTAGGATTCTGCAATATCTTCTCCTACAAAGGACACTTCTTCATCAGGAAAATACATTTTTAGGGGATTGTCTTCTCCGCCAACAGGATTCTCGGCAAGGTGATCTGCTATGGCTTGACCCTTTATTACTTTCTAAGTCACACAAACAATATCGAATTCACTCAGCAAGATTTGCCACTTGGTGAGCTTGCCGGTGGGCATGAGCTTCTGGAAGATATACTTCAACGAGTCCATCCTGGATATGAGATAAGTAGTATAGGCAAAGAAATAATGCCTCAATTTCTAAACTACCCAAGTCAGAGCACAACAGGTGCGCTCTAATAAGGAATACCGAGTCTCGTACGGGGTAAACTTCTTACTGAGATAGTAGATGGCATGCTCCTTTCTCCTCGTTTCATCATGTTGTCCTAAACACAATCGAATACTCCATCCAAAACTGTAAGATAAAGCAATAGGGGCCTTCTTGGCTCGGGCGGAACCAAGACTGGTGGCGTTGATAAGTATTCCTTGATTCTGTCAAAGGCTTTCTGACAATCGTCGGTCCATCTAGTAGCAGCATCTTTCTTCAGTATTTTAAAGATAGGTTCACAAATGACTGTGGACTGGGCTGTGAACCGACTGATATAGTTGAGTCTTCCCAAGAAACTTATCACGTCCTTCTTGTTCTTCGGTTGAGGCAATTCTTCTATAGCTTTGACCTTTGATGGGTCCAATTCTATCCCTCTATGACTCACGATGAAACCTAGTAGTTTTTCGGCAGGAACTCCGAATGCACACTTGGCGGGATTCAATTTCAGATTGTACCTTCTAAGTCTGTTGAAGAACTTGCGCAGATCTTCCATATGATCAGTGGCTTTCTTGGATTTGATGATGACATCGTCCACATATGCCTCGATCTCCTTGTGTATCATGTTGTGGAAGATGGTAGTCATGGCTCTCATGTAGGTGTAGCCAGCATTCTTCAACCCAAACGGCATCATTTTGTAACAATACATCCCCTATGGCGTGATGAAAGTTGTTTTCTCTGCATCTTCCCCATCCGTCCATATCTGATGATACCCAGCGAAACAATTAATGAAATACTGCAGCTCATGCTACGCGCAGTTGTCGATAAGAATGTGTATGTTTGGCAAGGGGAAGTCATCTTTGGTACTAGCCCGGTTAAGATCCCGGTAGTCGACACAGATTCAAACCTTCCCGTCCCTCTTTCGTACTGGTATGATGTTGGCTAACCATGTTGGATACTTTACCACTTTGAGAACCTTAGCTTTGTCTTGCTTAGTAACCTCTTCTTTGATTTTCAAACTCATATCGGGCTTGAATTTCCTGAGCTTCTGCTTTACCGGCGGACAAGCTGGATCTGTTGGCAACTTATGAGCTATAATGGCCGTGCTGAGACCAGTCATATCATCATACGACCAGGCGAATATGTCCTCATATTCTTTTAAAAATTCCGTATATTCTTCCTTCTCTGATGGTGACAAGTGAACACTGATGCGAGTTTCTTTGACATTCTCTGTATCTCCCAAATTAATGATCTCAGTTTCTTCCATGTTGGACTTAGGTCTATTTTCAAAATTCTCAATCTCTCTGACGACCTCTTCAGTTATCTCATCTCCTTCTCAGTCTATATCCTTTTGTTATGTTGTTTCGTTGCAAGTCACAGTCGTTGGTTCATCGTCAAGGTAAGTAATAGTAATGTTGTATAAAATAGAGTAAATGATAGAGAAAATAATAAGTGAGATATATATGATAAACTAAAATGCTTTGATTAAATCCATAATTGTTTGAAACATTGGAGCTCTTTTCGAAATAAAAGACAATGCGGAAAGAAAATCAACTAGTAGAGTAAGCTAAAAAATGAGATGCGTGGTGCTTTTGTTTAGCCTTGCTACCCCGAAGCCTTCCGGGCCCTGACGGTCCTAATTGACCAGCTGCTGAGGCGGTCCCCTCTGTTTACAGCTTGTATGGAAGGGTCTTCCTCTCTTTCCTCCTAAAAAAGAACACATCAGTCCATATCATCTTCCTCCAGAAATAGATTCTTTATCGCTGCCAACGCTTCATCTTCCTCTGACCCATATATAGTATCTGCCGGTTGGAAGGTTTGCTCCAGGCTGGATATCGGAAGCTCCAATGGATAGTAGGGACCGTGCCATGGTGGCGACCAGCTCAGGAATTCTTCCCAAGTATTGTCGTACCCTAAGCCAAATGTAGTACCATGCTTCTTTAGTTTGATGGGCTTAGTGATCCCCTGAAGATTTTTACCGAGTCCCTTTCCAATCTCGTACCCACACCAATTCAAGATACTTTCGATCTTGTTGTCCCACTACTTATCCTTATCTACAACGTTAACCCTTTAGATATGATGGTATGTTTCTCTGCCTATTCTCCTTCTGCCTTCAATCATTGGGATGGTCTGGTGACTATATATGGGGTTACTACCGTCGCCATGAATGATCACCTCTTGGTGATTCCATTCAAACTTTACTGCCTGATGCAGGGTCGATGCTACAGCTCCCGCAACATGGATCTAGGGGTGTCCCAACAACAAGTTGTAGGATGCCGGGACGTCTATCACTTGGAAGTCGACGTCGAACCATGTTGGTCCCATTTGCAAGCATAGGCTAACTTCTCCAGTAGTAGATCTCTGGGACCCATCGAAGGCTTTGACATTGATAGCCCCGTCTTTGATCTCGTGTAGGCCTTTCCCTAGAATTCTAAAAGTTACAAGCGGACAGATGTTGAGGCTAGATCCCCTATCGATCAGAACTCTAGTGATGTAATAATCTTCGCATTGCACGGTAATGTGCAGTGCCTTGTTGTGTCTCAAACCTTTTGGCGGCAACTCGTCTTTGTGGAAGGTTATCTTATGGCTCTCCAGCACTTGCCCCACCATATTCGCCATTTCACCCCCGGTTATATTGCTGGGCACATAGGCTTCGCTTTGTATCTTCGTTAAGTCGTTCCTATGAGTGTCTAAACTCTGCAGAAGAGCCAGGATAGATATCTTTGCTGGTGTTTTGTTCAATTTTTCAGCGACTGAGTACTCCTTAGCCTGTACTTTCCTCCAAAGATCGCCGTGTCCTATTTCAATAGGTCATCCCGAGGCTTGCGTACTAGACTCAGCTAGGTGCTATGGGGTGTAAACCCTTCCTGTTCTAGTCATTCCTTGTGCGGCAATCGTTTCTCCAGTCTTGGTCTTTCCTCTCCTCCTAGCTTCGGTAGTGTAATCCCATGGTATGGCATTTGAGTGGAATGGTGTTGTGTCAGTCATTTCCACTTGAATAGGAACCCTTGGTGGTAACTCAGCAAGTTTAAAGGGTGTAGGTGCCTTTGGAACTTCGAATTGAACCTCGATTGGTCCGGGCACCTTTGTAGAGGGAGGCGCTTCCAATTTGAGAGGTATAGACATATTTACTTCGTCGTCCTTGGAGGGCTGATTTTGCACAACAATTGGGTTAAGGGTAACTGCTGGTTTCTTTGGTTCATCCCCTTCCGCAATCAAACCTATCGACCCTTTAGGGTCCCAATCATCCTCGATCTCGATCATATGAATGTCTACACCTTTGTGGTCAGGCAGGGGGTTATTACAAACATTAGGATTAGGCTCCTTTGCTACAGTGACCTTATTGTCGATCAGGGTCTGAATCTTGTCTTTCAACGAACGACACTTGTCAAAGGTGTGTCCCTTCATGCCGGAGTGATACGCACAGGTCTTGTTGGGTTTGACCCACTGAGAGGGATTTTTTGGAGCTTTGGCTGGGATAGGAGTGACGTAATCAGCGGCTTTATGTCTTTTATATAGTTAATCAATTGGTTCAAAGATGGCTATGTATTGTCTAGGAGGTTTGCGATCAAAATTTGGTCTGGGTCTTGGAAACTTTTGACAGGTGGGTGGTGATTGGTAGTGAGAGGGTTGACCATTATAATCTTGGTAAACAGGTGCTGGTTGAGAGTATCTAGGTGAGGTGTGTTCATATGTGAGAGATGGAGAGGATTGGTAAACGGGAGGTGGATAGGAGGGTGCGGGTGCTTGGTAATTCAGGACGGGCTAATATGTATGTGGAGGTGATAGGTAAGTGTGGTATTTTGGTGGTGATTTTGCTCCCTGTGCGACCATCACGGCACTTACATCTTTTTTCTTGGATGCGCCACCAGTTTGTAAAGCCTTATTGGTGGCTTGCAATGCTTCAAGATTTGTAACTATACCATTCTTAATGTCTTCTTCGATTCTTTCTCCGAGTTTGATAATATAAGAGAACTTTTGACCCTCGATCATAATCAACCTCTCGTAATATTGGAGATCCTGAGCTCGGACAAAGAACCTATTCATTTTCTCTTCTTCTAGGGCTGGCCTGACCTTTGCAGCTTCTGACCTCCAGCGAGTGGCATACTCGCGGAATGTTTTGGTGGGCTTCTTCTTCAAGTTCTGTATATAGAATACATCTGGTGCATTCTCTGTATTGAATTGGAACCTATCCATGAAATCCAATGCCATCTCGTCCATTTCTTGGGGTCCTGGCTGATGTACCAAGATAGTTCATCTCCTTTCTGGCTCCTTATGAAGAGCTTCAAACGGATCTTCTCATCCCTTCCAACTCCAACCAGCTTATCGCAATATGTCCTTAGATGGACTCTGGGATCTCCTGCCCCATCAAACATTTCGAACTTGGGAGGTTTGTACCCCTCCGGAAGTTCAACATCTGGATGAATGCATAGGTCTTCATAATTTAACCCTTTAATTGTTACCTTTTATGCCCTGAACTCGGCTAGTTAACTTCTTAAGTTCTACTGCTAAATTCCTGATAAGGGAGTCTTTATCATCAGACTCAGGTGCATTTGAGATTGGTTAGGTTAGTGGGGTACCGTATCCACAAAAATATAAGTGTTGTGGAGATGGCCATTTGTGGTGTTTAGTGGCTCGGGAATGAGTAGTGGAGTGTTATATAGAGTGTGGCATGTGTTGCAGTGTTGGTTATGAGTGGGTTGTATCTATAGTTGTGTGGTGTTTTGTGGTGGTGCGGGATTCTGGGTGTTGACATCAGGAGCATTGAGGGAAAATGATAGGTTTGCCAAATTCCGAACCTGATCTAGTTCTTCTCAGAATTTCAATAGCTTTTGCTCTAGTTGTGTAGCAGTTTCCTTAGCAACCTGGGTACCCTGAGGAATTTTGAGCTTTTTTCTGGCGTTAGGATCTCCCATTCTACCTTTGTTCTAGTTCCGGATAGGACTCGGAAGAGGAGGAGGTGGAGGGCCCTTGGATCTTTTGGAGTATGCTGATGGTGCCAGAATGCACGAACTAACATTTGGGGAGAGGAATAAAAAAAGAAAAAAAAAAGGTAACGAGTTAGTGCGGGTCATGAAGAAAATATTGCAGTATTTAAACACATTGTGCAGGAATATAAATCGCGTCCTAATTTTGGTGCCTCGTTGTGCCCGAGGTAGGCATAGCGACAAATAGTTTTGGAGAACTTATAATGCTAAATGCCTCATTTTATTGATAAAAATAAGACGAATCCAAAATGACTCTAAATAACAGAAAGTAAATGTCACTAGTGACCATTGGCCTTATTACATCATTAAGGCAAAATAAAGGACTCGTAACTACTTAGTCCCAGACGGACCTGCCCCAGATTTGGCATCCTTGTCTCCCTCGAATAGCTCCACCAACTTGTGTAGTCCTAGCAGTAAGTAGGCTCGGGCCAGATGTCCGCCTCCATTTCCTTCAGCGTTCAATCCTTTTGATGAACATTCCTTCCAGCTCTACTAGACCCTGCTCCAAATACCCTAGCCAGCTGTTGGCGCTGACATCCATTTCTTTCCACTCCTCAATCAATTTCTGATGGGCTTCTTGTATTTCCCGATGCTCACTTTCACACTCTCGAATTCTATTGCGCAGTTGATTATACTTAACTCGTGCTTCAGCGTGCTCGACAATAATTTTGTGACCTCGAACGAATCCCGGCTGACCCATGCCATTGTCTTCTAACCAACCCGAATAATGCGGCGCAAAACTATATGGTACCTGTCTGGCTCAATGGATTCTTTCCCCAAAATGATTTTGCTGAGCTTGGCACTTGTGAGGGCTATCGTTGTCCTGCAAATCGACCTTGAGGTGACTCATTTTATCCACCCTTGATATGATTTGTTTTCTTCCAGCTTGCCTCATGGCTCGGAGAGGAACGTAAGGATAAGTCCCTCTCAAACCAATCAGTATGAGAAATGGCGCATCTCAGGATCGAACAATGAATTCATCCGTGGGGAACCACTCAAACATCCATTGCACCTGGTCTTCTTTCAGATTTTCGAACAATTCTACCCATCCTCTGGCGTACTCCGGCTGAGCAAACATTTTAGGCATATAATTCATACGCCTTGGCTGATGAAAGGTGATATGATCATCCCAATCTCTGCGTAGGATCGCTTGTTGGTATTCCTCTTTATGGAGGTGTTCCATGAGCCAAAGCTAAAGTAATAAGTTGCAACCCTCAAAATGACTGCTTTGTTATTGACATTTGTTCAGGGCGCGGTATATATCGGCAACGATCATGGGCACTATGCTGAAAGTTTGCCCACCAATCCCTTCCATCAAATTTTTGGTTACCATGGCTAGTATAGCAAATTCATCTGAATAGGTGCGGTATGACTTGCTATGGCCGTACCTCTCGTATAGATAGTCAAATGGGATGTAGGAGTCTTTCAAACATGTTAAGTATGGGTTTTTCTTCAGTCCCATCATCTTAAGGAAACCCCTTCGTTTGCGATTTTCTAGCATAAGCAAACCCGGAGTCTCCTAAGGAATTCCAGCAAAACCCCCTATCTCTTCAAGTAAAGGAGTTATTTCAAGATCACCAAAGCGGAATACAGACTTGTCACTATCCCAGAACAATGCTGCAGCCTCTATGATTCTGTTGTTAGGCTAAATTTCTAGAAGAGAAGGTAGATTCCCTAAGTACTTGCGGACAAGTGTTTGACCACTAGAATGGAGGTCGTTCCACCAGTTCAGCAGCCTAGGATGAATGTTAGTTACCATGTCAAATCTGGGGATCTCGTGCCTCATTTTCTGCAAAATAGAGTGTTGGGCCCTTACCCCCCACCAGACTCGACTATTTAAATCAACAATTAGCATAGCAAGCACTTAAGTTCTCCAAATAAATGCACAGAACATGGAGGCGTCCGTTTGGGTTTCAAGGAAACCCGATGGACTTTGGACAAGGCTATCTTAATGAGTCATTATGTGGACAACATAATTGACTCAGCTAGGTTTGACCATGATGCGTGCACAATTTAAATGGAATAAGGTTTCTATTGGGGTATTAGACAGGTACCCTTGAGCGGACAACTCAAGAGGGAAAGGCACGGAACCGTCGACTGCATCGCTGAACGACTGGTTTTACTGCAAATATGCCTTTGCCAAATTTAGAGGGTGATAGTATTGGAAGCGCGCAACTTCTCATTATAAGCATTGCTATAATATTTGTTTGGCACGCGTGGATTATGATGTTGAATATGCAGTTTACAAGAATGAAACATATTGACATGTATTTTCACGATCATACAATAAAGTTTACAATAATTGCTCAAAATTACAACAGCATTGACGGGGAAGCAGTAAGTGAAAGTAATTAAAGAAAAGAAATAAAAGAAACAAGTCAGTTTCAAATAAATGCATTAGATAAAAGTAATAAAGAAAGCGGTAAAGTCACATGTAGAATGCAATGGTAAAATCCTAAAGACTTCCCCAGCAGAGTCGCCATGCTGTCGATGCCCCCTTTTTCCTCGTGGAATCGGGATCACGACATTCGGGAAGACAACTCTTATCCCGTTTAGGAATTGGGTTTTTGGAGTTTGGAGAGTCGCCACCTAATGATTATAGTGCATTAGGACACTTTTAGAAGAATTAAAGATGCAGACCAGAGTTTTGGGTAAGGGCTTGAAATTATCTTGAGGTGAAGGTGTTAGGCAACCCTTAAGATCCACTAGTGTGGTTCCCGGCCATGCTACAATTGTGACTTTAAAGGCAAATATGAATAAACTAACAAGTATAACAGGAAGCACAAAAAGGTTAAAAGAAGTACTGAAATTCAGGAAGGAAGCAGTTTGGTTGAAAAAGAAATGTGCAAGTAGGGGGAACAAGTCAAGCAATTAGAGCAAGCAAACCAAAAAATCGTGTGAGAAAAAGAAATTGAAAGTACAGCAGCTTTTAAAGTTCAAAAAATTACTAAACTAATAAAAGGAGAGGGTAGTCCTAGGTTTATACATTACATGGATCATTCACACAACACTGGTACCAAATTGTACACATAGTGTTATCGTGTAATCATTATCTCCATGTCTACCTTTCCCACCCCGTTAAGGTATAAAAGCGCGGAACGGTATGGTTTTCTTATCGCATGCTAATACCCGTCCCAATCCTATCAGTTTCGGGGTATTAGGACTTCTAATCCTAAAAGGAAAGAAAGAGATTGAGGCCGTTGTGGAGTTTAAATAATAAAATTCAAGCTGGACATTCAAAATAAGTATCAAATAAAGGGAAGAATAAACAAGCAAATAAGGCTCAAACAAGTCCCCAGAAATCAAATAATCATATAGTTTATCATGGCTTGACAAATACTGATTTGGTCTTAAATTAAAATTAAGTAGTGAGCGGACAGGTTCAACACATATATTTGGGCAGAAAGTCTGCATTAGGCAACTCGGACACAGTTGTCAGAAATTAAGGCACTGAATTAATTGCGAGTTGATTTAAGAAAGTACTGATTTTAGAAGATGATTATGAAGAACGGTTTTGAAGAAAAAGGGTATGCTGCAGACGTTTAAAGAGTAGTTCAAAAAGGGATAACAAACTGCCTAATAGTGGTTAAACACAAAAAAAAGAAAAGTTTTGAAAATTCCAAAAGGGACAGAGTTATCTAAAGAAAAGAGTGAGTTGCAGAACTGATTTAAAACGATGAGTTTCGAAAGACAGGAATTGAGTTGGAAAACACGTTTGGGCAAAATATTAGAAAGCAGCAATTTCAGAAAAGATATGCCAATCAAATAAATAGATTTTTAGGAAAAAATACACGCTGATTTGAAGCAAGTTTTATTAGGGACTACGTTTTGGAAAGCATGTACTGAGTTAGGCGTGTAAGAAACGACTAATCAATTGCTACTGCTGTTAAACGGGTTAAGCAATTTTGATTCAAAAGAAGCTCCTATGGACATGATATCTACAAGTTATTGATTACCAAACATGTTAATAAACTTGTGGATGGATGCTTGTTTATTAATCCTAAAGTTTGCCTAATGTCATGCGTATGCACATCCTATAGGCATGATATCTATAAATTTGCAGAAAATTAACTCCAATAGGCAGGATTTCTATATGCATAATTGCAGACAGTGAGTGTTAAGTCTATAGACATGCTTTCTATGTGATTAAAACGGTCCTGTAGGCAGGATCTCTAGATGGTTAAATAATAAAGTCCTAAGATCATGATTTCTATTCTTTTGATGAAAGAAAGTAAAGACCCCTCCCACATCTTTTTACTATACTCCCGGAGTTTATACAAGTTATTACAAACCAGGAATATAGAAAAATACATCAGAAGCTAACAGTTAGATCCGAGCAGCCTAATTCAACCTTAATGTCTAATAATATGCAATTGAGCCACTTCCGGGATCAAGATTTCCAAAGCCTTCTCTTTATCCAGGGTGTTTCAAAGTTCAAAGGAATCTCAGGGATTCCCGGCATTGCTTACACCCAAGATACCATTAGAATAGAAACAGTGCAGTGTGGAAGAGCCAGCTCTCAGGCATCCAAGTTCAGAGGGAGCTCAAGGGGTCCCAAAGCATGGTTTGCAAGAGAGGGCAGAACTTAATAGCTAAGAGTAAGTGGAAAGTGAAAGAGGAATTGGGGAGCCATGACAGGTGGTGGTCATACCTAGCCACAAAGTAGGCTGGCACAACCCTGTCACGTGCTTGGTTAAACACATTAAGAGCAAACCCTTGAAGGTCAGAGCAGGGTCTGTACAGTGATTAGGACACTGCCAAACCCATGTCTAAAGCTCAAAATCCTATAAAGGGGGAAGGGAATGGGAACTGATTGAGTTTGGGATTCAAAGAATCCAATCCAGAATCATGGACAACAATATTAGAGTGTTGTCATGCCCTGAACCATAACTCACATAAAAGGGGTACGAGGGTTTGGGATTCATAAAGTATCAAATTCATGACAAGCAACTGACAAGGTGCATGCATAATTTAAATACTGAATTACAAAGGAAATGGAGAACATGTTACAATAGGATAGAAACAAATGTCAACTAAAAGAATTGGACAGAAGTGGGTAGAGGTAAACACATTGTGGTGAAAGCATGTAAACTAACTTAGACATACCAGTATAGAAGCAAAGGAGTGAAGAAAAAAGGAGAGCAAACAAGTCCACAACAGCAGAAGTAAAAGAGAGAGAGTTTTTAAGTGAGAGTGACTTATGAACTCAGATTGCGTTCTGTGTTCATGTGTGTTCAAAGAAAAGGGAGGAGAGTATTTATAGTTTGAAATTAGGCAGGGAACAAGGTAAGAAAATAACCATGCATCAATTAGAATCAATCAGTAGCAGAAAATCCCTTTAATTGAGGAATTCAAATTTGAACGGTAAAGGGCAAGAGTTATTTAAGGAAGGAGATCAAGTAAACATATTGTGCATAGCATACAAATAAGGGGTAAATACATAGAGGTTTTAATTAAGGATAGAATTTTTAAAACGAACGGTCAGCTTATATAAGGCAAGAACACGGTAAATCAATTAACACATAGTAAATTAGGGAATCAAGGATTCAAAAATCAACAATGAACCCAGCCAGAAATAGGGGAGTCGAAAGGCTAAAGAAAGTTCTCAAATCAGTCAAGGAAAGAATCAATCAACCTCATAGAAGGAAGCCTGAAATTAGTCTAATATTGAAAGTTATTTTTGAGGGACAACCAGCGCATATAAAGAGTGCACAACATCAGGCATGTGAGGTTAAATCATGGCAAAGAGAAACAGTAGTGTTAGAGAAACATGATAGTCAAAAAAAGAGAATCAAAAGCATGCTAAAGAGTGAAGCAAACGACCCTTATGGGGAGTATTGTTTATCCCAAAGATTGCAAGAAAACCAAAATCTCATAATGAACAGCAGTCAAACAAGAAAGACTTTTAATCTAGTCGAGCAACTTCATACAGACGAAGCAGTTTTCAGAAGCTCGAATAGGTCCAAAGAATTAGGTCTTTGAAGTCAAACACATTTAGAGATGATAAACAAACAGATCACATAGCAAATAACCTCAGGACTCGACTGCACCCCAAATTTAGGGCTTTTGCCATCAATCGAGTGTAGAGGCGAAAGACAAGTAATCAAGCAAACATTATCATGAAAGCATTTAGAAACCTCAAAAGAAACTAAGATTCTTGACATGCTAATTCTAAAACACATAGAGACACAGTAAAAGGGGAAATAAACAAAACATAGTAAAAGCAAAACATAATAAACACGGTAGGTGAACCACATGATAGAACACGTTAAGAAATCAGGAAAGGCTTTAAAATAATTTAATAAAACCCTAAATCGAAAACAATAAAGGTTTTGAAAATAGGGTTTTTGAAGAAAACCTCGGAAAGGTTCTAAGAAGATCAAAGAAAACATAGATCTACAATGGATCTAAAAGAATCAGAAGAACCTTGAAGGTTTAGGGTTTCAGAAGAGACCCAAAATAGCGAGAAAGGCTTGGAAAATCACGTTCTAAGCAGGAGATGTCAAGTCCAAGCTTGAACAGCCATGGCTTGCTGGAGCAAAGTTGGAGACAGGCCAAAGAACTTGAATCGAACAAGGTCTTGGCCAAGCCTCTTCAAGGTCTGGTCCGGGAACCAAGATAGTTGAGAACTTGAGAGCCTTAGGAGGTTGGTACAGGCCGTTAGTGGCTTTGGAGGCCATAGATTCAGGTGACTATAGGTAGTAATCGGAGGGCGGCGGCTAGGGTTGGTTGAGAGAGCTCGAGAGAAGAGAGTGTTTGAAGGTGGCGGATTGGGGAAATGGGATAGGGTTAGGGGGTTCTTGGGAATTAATTAAGGAAAGGGGGAATCTGGGCCGTCGATCTAAGTTATCAACGACTTAGATTAAAAGGGGCACGGGCCGGTTTGGTTAATTGGGTGTTGGGTCGAGTGGATTAGGAAATTGGGTTAGGGAATTCGGTTCAATTTGGGGCTGAGATTGGGGCCCAATTCTGGTAAAAAATTGAAATGCAAAAAGGACTAACTTTTTAAATAGCCACTTTTCCCTTGTTTAATTTATAAAAAATAGCAACGTAATTACTGGAAGTAAATCAAAGGTGGTTAAATGGTTAATAATACATAATTATCAAATTAAAAATACTGGAGTCAATTTTATAAATATAATTATAATTAAATCTTAAAAGGGGCTAATATTGCAATTATGTGCAATTTAGTTTTAAAAAATACTAAATAAATTTGTAAAAAATATGCAAAAATCATGTTAGCCATATTTTGGCGTAAATATGAGAAGAAAAATAGGTTTTCCACCAAAATGATAACTTTGGGAATAATTATTGGATTTTATGGTATAAAAATAGGCAATAAATTTGTTTAAAAAACGTTAAAAATTTGGTAAAGTACCAAAATTCTTAGATGTGCTCATATATGCACGCACATATTATTTTGAAAGTATTTTGGGTATAAAAAATACTTAGGGAAAAATTGGGTATCAACACTTCCGTTGCTTTAACACACCTCAGTAATCCCAAGTCGGGAGTCCTCCTATATAGGATTCCTCCGTTGTGAAAAAAGTGATTGGATAACCTTCGCAGTGTGCACTTCTGAGTAGCATTTGCGAGTTCTGGATATTCTCCTGTCACCAAATATTCCTTGATACCGTGAAACTAGAGCTTTCCATATTCTTCCTCCTCGACATGAGCACAGTAAGCTGGCTGATCATGGATTTTTACCGGGATAGGATCAATGAAGTTCTTATCTGGGTGCTGAATCATAGATGATAAGGTAGCCAATACGTCGGCAAACTCATTCTAGGCTCGGGGAATATGCTGGAATTCTGTCTTTGTGAACCTCATTCTCAATTCCTGTACATGATGCAGATAAGGGAGTATCTTGAAGTTCCTGAATGCCCATTCTTCTCAGACCTGATGTATGAGAAAGTCTGAATCCCCGATCACTAATAACTCCTGAATGTTCATATCAATGGCTAGCTTGAGCCCTAAGATGCAGGCTTCGTACTCGGCCATGTTGTTGGTGCACCAGAACTTGAGCTTGGCAGACACCGGATAATGCTGATCTATTTATGATACTAGAACTGCTCCTGTGCCAACTCCTTTGAAGTTTGCTGCTCCGTCGAAGAACGTTCTCTAGCCATCATAGGATTTTGCAATATCTTCTCCTATGAAAGAGACCTAATCATCAGGAAAATACATCTTTAGAGGCTCGTATTCTCCGTCCACGTGATTGTCGGCAAGATGATATGCCAATGCTTGTCCTTTAATTGCCTTTTGGGTCACGTAAACAATGTCGAATTTACTCAGCAGGATTTGCCACTTGGATAGCTTGCCCATGGGTATGGGCTTTTGGATGATATACTTCAGTGGATCCATTCTCAATTTGAGATAGGTGGTATAGGCAAAGAAATAATGCCTCAACATTTGAGCTACCCAAGTCAGAGCATAACGGGTGTGCTCTAATAGAAAATACCGGGCCTCGTATGGGGTGAACTTCTTGCTAAGATAGTAGATGGCTTGCTCTTTTCTCCCTATTTTATCATGTTGTCCCAAAACATAACCGAATTCCACATCCAATACTGCAAGGTAGAGCAATAGCGGTCTACCCGGTTTGGGCTGAACCAGAACTGGCAGCGTTGATTGTTATTCCTTGATTCGGTCGAAGGCTTTCTGACAGTCATCTGTCCATTTGGTGGTGGCGTCCTTCTTCAACATCTTAAAGATTGGCTCATAAATGCCAGTGGACTAGCTTTGAACCGGCTGATGTAGTTGAGTCTCCCCAAGAAACTCATAACCTTTTTCCTGTTCTTTGGCAGAATGAGGTGCTTCGAACTCAAGCGATATAGACATGTTTAATTCAGCATCCCCAGAAGGCTGGATCTAGACAACAATCGGATTAAGTATGACTGTTGGCTTCTTCGGCTTGTCACATTTGGCAATCAATCTAATCAACCCTTTGGGGTCCCAATCATCTTCTATCTCGATCAAGTGAACGTCTCCACCCTTGTGGTCAGACAGATGGTTGGTGTGAGCATTAGGAGAATGCTCCTTTGCTACGATGATCTTATTGTCAATCAAAGCCTGGATCTTATCCTTTAGAGAGTGGCACTCATTAATGGTACGCCCCTTCATGCCGGAATGGTATGCACAGGTTTTGTTCGGGTTAATCCATTGGGAAGGATTTTCTGGAGTTATGGCAAGGATAGGGGTGACGTAACCAGTAGCTTTGAGCCTTTCATACAGCTGGTCGATTGGTTCGGCGATGGCGGTGTATTCTTTGGGAGGTCTACGGTCGAAGTTAGGGTGAGGTCTAGGAAAGTTTTGGCGAGTGGGATATGACTGATGATGAGAGGGTTGAGCATTTTAGTCTTGGTAGACAGGTGCGGGTTGAGAGTTTCTTGGTGAGTTAGGTTGATATGTGGGGGTGTAGATGATTGGTAAGTAGGTGGTGGAACTTGGTAAGAGGGCGGGGTGCTTGGAAATTTGGAGTAGGTTGATATGTGAGTGGGGGGATAATGGATAGGTTTGGTATTTTATTGGGGATTTTGTTCTCTGTGCAACTATCACGGCACTCACATCCCTTTTCTGGAGGTGCCACCAGACTGTAGAGCCTTATTAGTAGCCTGTAATGCTTCAAGGTTGGTGACCATACCAATTTTAATACCTTCCTCAATTCTCTCCCCTAGCTTGATGATGTCGGAAAATTTTTGACCCTCAATCAGCATCACCTCTCATAATATTGTGGGTCCTGAGCTTGAACGAAAAACTTGTTCATTTGTTCTTCTTCTAAGGCGAGCCTGACCTTACCAGCCTCTAATATCCAATGAGTAGCATACTCACGGAACGTCTCTATAGGTTTCTTCTTCAAATTCTAGATGTAGAATACACCTGGCGCATTCTCCGTATTGAATCTGAACCTGTCCATGAAATCGGACGCCATACCTACCCTGCTTGTCCACTTCATGGGGTCTTGGTTAATGTACCAAGATAGAGCATCTCCTTTTAGACTTCTCCTAAAGAGCTTCATGCAGATCTTTTCATCCCTTCCGACTCAAACCAACTTGTCACAATATGTACTCAAATGGACTCTGGGATCCCCTGTGCCCTCAAATATCTCGAACTTGGGAGGTTTGTACCCCTCGGGTAGTTCGATATCTGGCTGAATACAAATGTCCTTGTAATTGAGTCTCTCGATACCTTTGTTACCTTGAACACCCTGGACTCGGCTAGTCAGCTTCTTGAGTTCTACGACCAAGTTCTTCATAAGAGAGTCTTTGTCATCGGACTCTTGTGTGCTTGAAATAGGTTGAGTATAGTGTGGTATGGTTTCCACACAGATGGGGGTGTTGTGGGGATGATCATTTGTGGAGTTTAGCGGTTCACGAATGAGTAGTGGGGTGTTTTTCGCAGTGTGGCATGTGTTGCAGTGGCGATGGGGAGTGGGTTGGTTTTGTGGTTTCAGGATGTTTTGTGGAGGTGTAGGATTTTGAGCATTGGGAAAGTTGAATTCTGGGGTAGTCAGGGAAAATGATAAGTTTGCCAAGTTCCGGACATGGTCCAGTTCTTCCTGAAATTTCAACAACTTCTGCTCAAGTTGGGACGCATTTTCCTTGGAAACCTGAATACCCTGAGTAACCTCTACCCGTTTACCCGAGTTCTCCTTTCTGATGTTGCTCAAGACTTCCATTTTTGCCTTGTTCTTATTTATGATAGGACTTGGAGGAGGAGGAGGTGGAGGGCCCTTGGATCTTGTGGAGTAGGACGATGATGCCAGAGTGCACGAACTAACCTTTGGGGATGGGGAATAAAAAATTAAAAACAAAAAGGTAACAAGTTAGTTTGGGTTATGAGAAAATGTTGCAATATTTAAAAACATAGTGAAAGAATATAAATCGTGTCCTAATTTGATTGCCTTGTTGTGCCCGAGGTAGGCCTAGCGACAAATTGATTCGGAGAACTTGCAATGCTAAATGCCTCATTTTATTGATAAAAATATGACAAATCCCAAAACGACACTAAAATTGCAGAAAGTAAAAATGTCACTAATGGCCATTGGCCTTATTACATTTTAAAGCAAAAGAAAAGACTCCTACTACTTGGTCCAAGAAGGACCTTCCCCAGACTCGGCATCTTTAGCTCCATCGAATAGCTTCGCTAGCTCACACAGTCCCAGAAGCGAATAAGCTCTAGCCAAGAGTCCTCCTTCATTTCCCTCAGCGTTCTGGCAATTTTCGATCCTCTGGATGAACTTCCTTTCCAACTCTACTAAACCCCGCTCCAAATACCCCAGTCGCTTATTGGCACTGACAACCATATCTTTCCATTATTCAATCAACTTCTAATGTGCTCCTTGAATTTCCCGATGCTCGCTTTCACACTTTCGAATCCTCTTGCACAATTGATTGTACTTAACCTGTACTTCAGCCTTTTCGTCGATGACCCTACGACTCCGAACAGACCCGGGTTGTCCCAACCCAGTATGATGTTCTTCTAACCAACTTGGATAATATGGGGTATAACCAATGTGGTATCTGTCTGGTTCAATGGAATCCCTTTCCATGATGACTTTGCAGGGCCACATGTTTTGAGCTTGACACTTGTATGGGCTATCGTCGTCTTGGAAGTTGGCCTTGAAGTGACTCATCTTGTCGACCTTTGGTATGACCTACTTTTTTCCTGCCTGTCTCATGACTCAGAGAGGGACATAGGGATAAGTTCCTCTCAGACTAATGAGTATAAGAAATGGTGTGTCCCGAGATCGAACAATGAACTCTCCAGTAGGAAACCATTCGAACATCTACTGCACTTTGTCTTTTTTAGATTTCAAATAACTCTACCTACCCTTTAGCGTCTTCTGGTTGAGCAAACATGTTAGGAATATAGTTCATGCGCCTTGGTTGATGGAAGGCGATATGATCATCCCAGTCTCTGCGCAAAATCTCTTGCCGATAATTCACCTTTTTGGAGGTGCTCCATGAGCCAAAGTTGGAGTAGTAAGTTACAACCCTCAAAGTGATTGGCCCCTCGTTGACAGTTTTCCAGGGCTCGGTATATCTCATCAACAATCATAGGTACTATGCTAAAAGGCTGCCCCCTGATCCCTTCCATTAGAGTCTTGGTGACCATATGGATCCTAGCCTTCTTCACAGGAAACACTATCATACCCAAAAAGCAGAACATAAAGACGAAGACTCTTCTGTGGATATTCCCCAATGAGGTGAGGGAAAATTCATTTGGGTAAGTGCAGTAGGACTTGCTATGGCCATACCTCTTGCATAGATAGTCGAAAGGAATGTAAGAGTCCTTCAAACAGGTCAAGTCTCGGTTTTTCTTTAGTCCCATCATCTTTAAGAAACCCTACCCTTGCGATTTTCTAGCATAAGCAAACCCGGAGTCTCCCAAGGAATACCAGCTAACCCTCCTATTTCTTTGAGCAAAGGTGTCATTTCAAGGTCCCCAAAGAAAAACACAGATCTATCACTATTCCAGAATACAGTTGCAGCCTCTACGATTTTGTTGTCGGGTGGATTTCCAAAAGAGAAGGCAAATTTCCCAAATATTTGCGAACGAGAGTCTGATCACTGAAGTGAAGGTCTTCCCACCAGCTTAGTAACCTTGGTTGAATGTTGGTTACCATGCCGAATCTGGGGACTTCGTGCCTCATTTTCTGCAAAATAAAGTATTAGACCCTTACTCCCGCCGGACTCGGCTATTTAAACCAATAATTAGCATAAACATCATTTATTTCTCCAAATAAATGCATAGAATATGGTGGCATCCGTGTAGGTTCCAAGGAAGCCCAGTGGACTTTGGACAAGGCTATCTTAAAGAGTCATTATGTGGACAACATAACTGACTTAACTAGGTTTTGACCATGATGCAAGCATAGTTTAAATAGAAAGGGTTTCTATGGGGTTTTAGATCGGTACACTTGAGCGAACAACTCAAGAGGGAAAGGCACGAAACCGTCGACTGCACTACTGATCGATTGGTTTTACCGCAAATATGCCTTTGCCAAATTTAGGGAGTGATAATATTGGAAGGGCGCAACCACTCATTCTAAGTGTTGCTATGGTATTTGTTTGGAACGAGTGGAATATGATGTTGAAAATGCAATTACAAGAATGAAACAAGTTTTCACATATTTGCACGTTCATAAAAATAATGATTACAATAATTGCGGTAATTACAACAGTACTGAAGGAAAGTGGTAAAAGCATTAAAGGAAAAAAAACAAAAAGCCAAGTCAGTTTCGAAGTAGAAGAGAGATGTCGAGGCCCCCTTTTCCCTTTTAAAGGCGAAATCGGGTTTATGACATTTGGGGGGACAACTCATTTCCTTTTGTGAATTGGGTTTGGTATTTGAAGATTCGCCACCTAATGATTAAGTGCATTAGGACACTACGAAGGGTTTGAGTTGGAAAACCAGAGTTTGGGTAAGGGCTAGAAAATATCTCGGGGGGGAATGTGTTGGGCACCCCCCAAGATCCACTAATGTGATTCCTGGCCATGCTACAATTGTGACAAGTAATCATACGAGAAATTTACATAAAGACCTCAAGTATATATGTATAATGTTTATTAAACATGCTGAAATTAGGGACTAGATGATTTCCTATTTATTTGAAAGAATGTCTAAGTGCAAAAAATGAATATAAATAATCAGACATGGAAATGGGTGAGTAGAAAAAAAATTTAGAACAAGATGGTAGTGCACACATTAAAGGGGAAATTTTAATGGCCGAAATAAAATGAAGAATTTTTTAAAGAACTGAAAATTGACAATCTAAAATAATTACATAAAGGGAGGGGGGGTCCTAGATTTGTAAAATACATGGATCATCTACACAACAACGATAGCCAGTCAAATGCATGGTATTATCATGTGATGATCATCTCCATTCCTACCCTTCCCACCACGTTAAGGTATTAAAGCACGTAACGGTATCATTACTTATCACATGCTATTACCCACCCCAATCCTATCAGTCTCGGAGGCAGTGAGACTGCTAATCCTAAAGAGGACGGAGTTGGGGCTTTTCAGAAGTTCAAAAGGATAAAAAGCTAGGCGACAGGAAATAACAAATAGCATCTAAAAAGGAAGAACATAGCAATTAAGGCTCAAGTAGGCCTCCTCATTCAAAGTAGCAAATTATTTAGCATGGCTTACAAATAATGATTAGGTCTTTAATTAAGCAAAGTGTAGGACAGGCTGAGTTATCACATATTTTCCAGATGCGGAGTACGAATTAGCTTTGACTAGATGTAGTTATCAAAACTGATACAGTTAACCAATTACCTACTGGCTTGCCTAGTTGAAAATTATAGGCAGGATATCTAACAATGTAGGAGTATACTGAATTTAAGGAAAAGTTTACTGATTCTAGAAAGGGAACTGCAGATTTTAGGACTAATTTTAGATTCTAAAATGAAACCAAATCAGTTAATTTAGTCTTATAGGCATGGTCTCTACGTGTCGTTGATTTTAACAGTTGCAATAATCATATAGACATGATCTCTAAATTAATTGGTTATTATTAAGCCTAAAGTTGTTTGCCTAGTGGCGTATACATGCAGAAATACCGAAATACCTATAGGCATGCTTTCTAAATGCTGAAATGCAGAATTGTAAAATGTCCTATAGGCAGATTTTCTAAATGCAAAAAAACAAATGCAGAGATTATGCAGTCCTATAGGCAGGTTTTCTATATGAAATATATGCAGAATCTAAAATAGGATTTTTATGAAAAATGCAAGATCTAATGCAGGATCTCCTTATGAAAAGCATTGGAAAAAGCAGAACTTAACATGATTTGCAGAAAGTAATACTTAATGAGCGTGATATCTACCCTTGTGCATACAATAAGTAACCCTCCTCCCATTTTTACTATATACCCAGTAGTTATTACACATTATTACAACTTGAATGAATCAGAAAGAGGGAGAAAGTGAAAATTACATCAAAACATTCCAACTACATCTAATCAGCCTAATTCCGACTCAAAGTCCAATAATATGAAATAAACCAACTTTCAGGATCAGATTTCCAAAAGACTTTCTCATATTTGGGGAATGTCAGAGTTCTTAAGAGCCTCAAAGGGAACCAGGGCAATGCGTACACCCCAAACACATTTTAGAATAAAAAACATAGTGCAGTGTGGGAATGCCAACTCTCAGATGTCCAAGTTCAGAGGGAGCTCAAGGACCCAAGGCAAGGCTCAAAAGAGAGGGGAAGAACTTAAGATTCTAGGAATAAGTGTAAGTGCACAAGGGGAAGGGAATCAGGGACAGACAGGGCAAGCTACTGGTCATGCCAGCAATTGGGATGCTGGCACACCCCTAACCAGCCTGCTAGTCAAGCATTGAAAGTTAGGATCCATTCTGGATCAAGCCAAGGCCTGGGCAGTAATGAGGATACTGTCAGGCCAAAAGCTTAACTTAGCACATAGAAGCGAATAGGGGTAGAGGATTCTTAACAGAAACAGAAGCAAAAAAAGAGGAGATATGGAGCACAAATTACAACATATAAATAGTAAAGTAAACAAGAAATCTGAAACTGTAAAGTAAACACATAGGGGATGGGCCAGAATATTTAAATAAAGGACATACCAATTTCACAATCTTGAGCATAATAAGAAATAAACAAGAGAGCATAAACACACATAGGAGAGAGCAAAAGAGTCAGAAAACATTTAGAAGCTTTTTCCAGAAACCTTAAAAATCGGATTTGAACGTTTTTGAGAATGAAAATTTCGAGAAAACCCTTAAAATGTCAAGTAAGTACCAAGCATGTCACAAATCTAAATGAATGAACGAGTATAGAACCTTAGAAGGCTTAAAATGGCAGAGAAGACCCTAAAATGAGAAGGTCTTGAGGAAAGTCGGATCCTGAGTCGAAGAGACTCATATTGCCTTGACACGCCGGAAAATGGCCATAGAGGCCATAGATCTTGCAGATCTGAGATGGATCTAAAGGAAAACATGAAAGTCCGGCCTCCAAGCTTTGAGTAACTAAAGCTGATGGTGAGGGAGAGGGAGCATAGGCCATCCATGTCCAGGATTGCCATGGACTCCGTTAGAAATGAGACAGAGATCGGTGGAGTAGGGTTAGGGTTTCAGAGGGCTAGAGAGGTTTTGGGAGACAAAGGGATTTTAGAGGCGGCGTCTTTGTGCAAATGAGTTAGGGCTAGAGGGGTTAGGGGATTAAAACAGGAAACGGCAAATCAGGGCTGTTGATCAAAATGATCAACGGCCAGTATTAAAAGAAAATTCAGACGCGTCTGAAAATGGGTTAAGGGGTCGGGTTTAAAAATAGAAATTAGGCCGTTTAATTTGGTGGAATTGGGGGTTAAATTGGGGATACAATTGAAATAGAAATGGTTATGTGTTAAATAGCCAATTTTTCCTTTTCTATTTAATAAAAAATAGTTAAAATGATTTAAAAACTAATTGAAAGCACTGAACTAATTAAAAATATGTAGATATTAATCTAAAAATACCGGGAATAATTTTATAATTGTAAAATGTTGCTAATCGTAAAATAGGCTATAATTGCATTTATATGCCATTTAACTTTAAAAATGCCTAAATTTATAAAAATATATAAAAATTACCTTAATTATATTTTGTTGTAAATATAAGGATATAAATAATTTATTCCCAAAATGATAATCCTGGGAGCAATTGTTGGATTTTGTACCGCTAGAAATAGAAAATAAATTGCTTTTAAAAAATCTTAAAAATTAGTGAAGAATATCAAAACTCTTGTTCATGCTTATATATGAATACACATGCTATTTTGAAAGCATTTTGAGTGTAAAAAATACATAGGGAAAAATTGGGTATCAGCAGATATTACACAAAATTGAAAAAACTATGGGAAGAGCTAAACACTCTGAACATACATGCTCAGTGCAACTGTCAGTGTGTGTGTGGAGCCAAGGCAAATATGCAAAAGGCTGAACAAGATAGGAGGCTAATTCAGTTTTTTATGGGACTAAATGAAGTGTATACAATAGTGAGGGGAAGTATTGTTGATGATGAACCCCTTACCTAGCACAGCACAAGCTTTCTCTATTCTTATTCAGGAAGAGAAGCAGGGGGAAGTCAAGTCCCAATGTCAAGTCATGATTTATTCTGCTGCTCTAAATGCAAACACTTCAAGCGGCAATACCTTTAGGACAAATTACAATCGGAATTCTGTTGTAACATAGAGGAAACTGTAATCCTAACAGGGCTAAGCCCTTTTTTGAGCATTGCAAAATACCGGGGCACACCATAGACAAATATTACAAACTTCATGGATATCCGCAGGGCATGAATAGGTTAGAGAACAATTCACAAAATTTCAACAAGTTCAACAAAGGGAAAGTAAATGTTGCAAATGTGTTTAGAGGACCAGGCAATGGAATGAATGATGAAGATAGGGATGGAATTTTGCAAGAACAGGGACCGAATTTGCACAATCTAACTAAGGAACAATATGGACAATTACTGGGCTTGCTGGAGAACTTCCAATCAGGAAATGCAGGGAAAAATTCCGGGAACACTAACATGGCTGGTGATGCTGCCAATTTTGCAGGTACTGTGACTTGCTGTAATTTTGTTGAGCATACTGATCACTCATATGACTTTTTTAAGCCAAATACTGACTCATGGATCCTAGACTCCGGTGCTACAAACCACATGACCTTTAAGGAATCCTGGTTAACCAACACTACAACCTTAGTTTAATTTTTCCTAGTGTCATTGCCAAATGGATATAAGGTGAAGGTGACACTTATTGGTGATGTAGTTCTTAGCCCCAATTTCACTCTAAGAAAAGTCCTTTTTGTGCCTTGTTTCAAGATCTCTGTTCATTATTTGATAGTTCAGCTTGATTGCATAGTTGCATTTACCAAATTTGCTTGTTTCCTTCTACAGAATCCTTCATTGAAGATACATCTAGAGATTGGAAAAGCAATATATGTTTTGTACTTTCAGTTCTCAAAGTCTACTTCTAGCATCGTTTCTGATTTTGTGTCTTTTCCTTCCACTCCACATCACATGCATGTAAATAAAGCACTGTCAGATCCATAAATTGTTGTACATAGTTCAAATTTGAATAAAAGAAGTGGCCATTCTGTTCTTAATGTCATTGTTAATGGTGTTGATACTGCTGACTCCTTGTGGAACAATCGATTAGGACATTTGCCTTTTATAAAGATGAGGTGCATATTAACCGTACCAGTTAAATTTACCCTAAAACAATACTTCATGCGCCCCATAAGCCCCACGGCCAGACAAACGAGACTGCTCTTTCCATTGAAAAGTTCATCCTCAACAAATTTTTGAACTATTACACATTGATCTATGGGGTCCTTACCATGTAAATACTCATGACGGCCACAAATACTTCATAACTCTTGTAGATGACTACAGTAGGTCTACCTAGCCACATCTTCTGGGGAGTAAGAGCAATGCTTTGCATGTGATAAAAGCATTCTTTAACATGGTAGAAAACCATTTGGGAATTTAATCAAGTCCATAAGGACTGATAATTGATTAGAATACACCAGTTCTGAGGCTGTTTCATTTTTCCACTCTAAAAGGATTGTCCACCAAAAGACCTTCCCCTATACACCCAACAGAATAGGGTGGTACATAGAAGACATCAATACCTCCTTAATACAGCCAGAACATTGCTTTTCCAGTCCAAATTGCCCTTAAAATATTGGGAAAAGTGTATACTTACTTCTACATACATGATAAATAGATTATCTTCATAAAAAATACCCCTATAAACTACTATACAAGAAAAATCCTAACTATTCTCATCTCAGAAGTTTTGGCTGTTTAGGTTTACTACTATACTGAAAAACCACAAAGATACGTTTGAGCCAAGAGCCACTCCTCATGTTTTTGTAGGCTATTCATCTGGTTCAAAATGTTACAAAGTCCTAAGATTGGTCACGAGGAGATGCCTGTCAAGAGATGTAGTTTTTCATGAAAATGTGTTCTCTTTCTCCTTGTTTTTAAATTTTAGCAATGTGTCCTGTCCTGGAAAGTTTCCCTCTGCACAACAGGGGCTCCATAATGTAATAGTCTTTCCTTCTGAATCGGATATACCTCATGAGCCTTCATATCACTATAGTGCAGTGTCACCGGAATCTCACCATGATGCAATGTCACCTGGGCATCCAAATCATCATGACCAATCACCAATAGTTGTGCGTCAAAATGATAACCTTACAGTTGAGTCAACTTCACAAAGCCAGGACCAACTACATATTCCTGATATCAATAGCCCTTATGTATCAAGTAAGTGACAAGAACACCTGAGTCATATCCAGTGCAGACCTGCTAGACCATACAAGACCCCTAATTACTTAAAGGACTATGTGTATTCAATCCCAAATCTCCTACCATATTCTCCTAACCAAAGTCAAGCAACATAGTCTAGATCCTTCACTACTTTTGTGCCAAACACAGCACATTTTTCTTTTAATGCATTGATTCCTGAAAGTTAGCATATGGTAAGAAACATTCACATGAGTGTGAACCATGTTCATATGAAGAGGCAATCATTAATCCTGCTTGGCAAGCAACAGTGACTCCAGAATTCCAAGCTTAGTACACAAATCATACATGGGATTTGGTGCCCCTCTCAGATGGAAAGAAAGCTGTAGGATGCAAATGGGTGTATAGATCAAGCATAAGGCATATATGAGCATTGATAGATTCAAGTCCATGTTGGTTGTCAACGGATGCACTTAGCAAGCTGGAATAGACTATACAAAGACCTTACTACCAGTGGTAAAAATGACCACTGTAAGGTCTCTCGTTCGGACAACAATTAAGAAGGGTTGGCAAAAGTTCCAATTAGATGTGAATAATTCTTTTCTTCATGGAGACCTGCATGAAGAAGTCTACATGGAAGTGCCACCAGGTTTTGTTATAAAGAGACCAGGTTCAGTGTGCAAGTTGAACAAATCTTTGTATGGCTTGAAGAAGGCAAGCAGAAAATGGTACAAAAAGCTTGCAGAAGAATTGTATTAAAATGGATAAACTCACTCCTTGCTGGATTATTCCTTGTTTCATAAGAAGAAAGGCAGCGCAATTGTATCTGTGGTAGTGTATGTAGAAGATGTTGTACTCACAGGGAATGAAATTAATGAGATCAACTCTCTTAAGAAGTTCCTAGACCAGACCTTCAAGATCAAAGACTTAGGCATCTTGCATTACTTCTTATGACTGGAAATGCTGTGTAAAGAAGATGAGGCATTGATTATCTCAGAGGAAGTTTACTATGGACTTACTGAAGGAGTATGATTGTTTGCCGCAAACCTCATTGTCTTCTCTTCTTGATCCTTTACTCAAGTAGAAAGCTGACGAAGGTGTTCCATTAGAAGATCCCACTCATTATAGAAAGTTGGGTAGGAAGTTGAATTTTCTTACCAATACCAGGCTTGACATAACATTTAGCGTACAACATCTCAGCCAATACATGCAGAATCCTAGGTATACTCACTTAAAGGCTGCGTATTGTTGATACTAAATCTTTTCCTTATATATTTCAAAATACATATATCCTTTCAAAATAATGCTCAGCATCAACCAGTATTTTTCTATTATTTTTTTAATAGTTTTAAAAGGATTTTAATTAATTTATTCTAGTATTTTGTTATATAAATAATTACTGATTGCATCACAAAGGGTTTTATAATCATTTTTATTGCTAATTTTATCATTCATATTTACACTAAGCTTTAATTATTTCATGAATAGCCATATGTCCATGTTAGGGTTATAATTGCAATAACTTTGCAATAATGGCCCCATGTGTGCATAAATACCTTATTTCACAAAAAATAACCTTTTTTTTATAATATTAAGTAATTATTTTATCTTATTTTTCATACACTAGTAGAATTTTTATCATTTATTAGCTATTTTATAAATTATTTTCATCAAATAATTGGGTGTTTAATAAATGGCCTCTATTAATTTAATCTCATTTTCGGACCTGGCCCAAAATTTACCCGTAGCCCAATTAAAATACCCACAGCCCAATTTCCTATCTGACATGCCCAAAAACCAGATCAAATCCTGGCCGTTGATCTTAGAGATCAATGGTCTAGGATGTAGTTACCATTTATAACTACACAAAACCCCCCAAACCCTACTAGTTTCTCTAATTCCGCCGCCCCCAAATGTCACGACCGAAAATCCAGTAAGGATCGTGGTGGCACCGGATACCGCTGTCGGGCAAGCCAAATAAAATACTTAATTAGATTCCAATTTTAACAAATTTTGAAAAACCAAGATTTCCTTCAAATTTCATGAGTAAATAGAAAACTGCTTCAATTCAAATTAAATAATAAGCAATTAATACAAAATATTTCAAAACCATCCCAGAACCCGGTGTCACAAGTACATGAGCAAATTCTAAGAAATACTATAATACAACAACCGCTCGAGATACAATATTGGACAGGGAATGAGTACCGATAACTGAAAGAGACCCTGCTGGCTGCTGGTCGCCTCGAAAAGTGTAGCTCACCTAACTCTCTGTATCAACCATGCTGCTACGCTCAGTAGGCCACTAGGGTTATATATACCTGTGCAATAAAAATGCACAGAAGTATAGTATGAGTACGAAAATAACGTGTACTCAATGAGTATCCCATCTAATCTGGAAGAAGTAGAGACGAGATGGTCGACTTCGACATTTACTAGTGGTCCAATAATGATATATCCAATATATACTAAATCGTGGATTTTTATGAACATGATTATAATTTCGATAGGTTGAAGCAGAGAAAAGATTCCTCCATTTATAGGAAATTTCCAAATTCCTTTTTATCATTTATACAATTATTCCCAAGCCGAAAAAAGCTACAATGACTTTAATAAGTTTCAAGGCAAGCAATACAAGCATTTTTCAAATCCTGCCGAGGCGTACGACCCACTCCAATAGAAAATAAACTGTACACTGCCGAGGCGCGAACCATAGATGCATCTATTACCTCTAGCGAACTATCCATGCGACACGGTCAACATAAAATAAACAATCACCCTCCTCGCGAATCGTACATGCGACATAGGTACACATAGAAATACATGCTCAAATAGCCAAATAAGAATTTATCGATGAATATTTATTCAAATAAAATCCACTTTATCATTTAACCATTTAAGAAAATAAGTTTAATCCTTTTTGAAATTTCTTTATTAAGTCGATGTGGTTTAAGAAATTCGAGCTGTCAATAAATTTACAATTAATCCAAGTATAGCATACTTTTGGGTCCTAGATTACTCGGATAACAGCATAATAGTAGCTACGCATGGACTCTCGTCACCTCATGCGTATGGAGCCCCCACAATTAGGAGCACATAACTAATTAATTCACCGATGGGACAATTCTCTCTTACAAGGTTAGAAAGGAGACTCACCTTGCTTCGAAGATCCATAACCGGCCTTCCATGGCGTTCCGAAACTCAAATTGATGCACGATGCTCCAAATCTAGCCAATAGTTATGCAAATCCTTTAATATACGATAAACTAATCATATTAACCCTATTTATAACAATTCCTAACGCTGCTTGAAAAGTTGAAAAAAATGCACTCGGGCCCACATGCCCGCATTGTTTCCAAAATTTTCGAAGAATACGTTTACCCATAGCTTCACGAACTCAAATATATAACTTTATCTGAATTCCATACCCAAAATCATGGTCGAAATCCAAGAATACTAATTTTCTAGGTTTTCCCCCAAACCCTCAATTTCTACCAATTTACATGTAAAATCCTTAAAAATCAATATATTTAACTCAAGATAGGTGGGGTTAGCTTACCTTGTCGATAATGATGAAACACCCCACTTGAAGCTCTCCAAAACCGCCCATACCAAGAGAAAAATGTGTGAAATGAACTCAAACCTTGATTTTAAAACACCCTTCTGCCTCCAGCAATTTCCGCACCTGCGGTCCTATTACCACTTCTGCGGTTTCGCAGGTGCGGCCACAGGCCCCCCTTATTTCCGTTTCTACGACTTCTCCACCGCAGGTGCGATTCTGCATCTACGCAAAAATGACCGCATATGCGGTTCCTTCACTGACAGCCCAAAACCGCATCTGCAGTTAAATTTCTCGCTTCTGCGGTGGACCCTGCGCATGAGCGGTTATACTAGCAACCAGACCACTTCAGCTATCCAAAATTCCAAATTTTGATATGTTAACCACCCGAAATACACTCGAGGCCCCCGGGACCCCAACCAATCATGCCAACCAGTCCCAAAACACATTACGGACTTGCTCGAGGCCTCAAATAACATCAAACAACACTAAAATAATGAATCGACCTCCAATCCAAGCTTTATGAACTTTAGCATTTTAAACTTCTACTTTCGATGTTTAAACCTATCAAATCACATCCGATTGACTTCAAATTTTACACGCAAGTCTTATTCGACATCACGAACCTACTCTAACTTCCGGAATCAGATTCCAACCCCAATATCAAAAAGTTCACTTCCGGTCAAACTTCTCAAAAACCTTCAAATTATATCTTTAGCCAAATGAATCCAAAACGACCTACGGACCGCCGAATTCACTTTCGACCGCGTTCCCAGCTCCAGAATCACCATACTGAGCTACTCCCAGACTCGTAATTCCAAACAAACATCAATAACACTGAAATGCACTTCAAACCAAACTTATGAAATTTCTTCCAAAATGCTAACTTCCACAATGGGTGCCAAAATGCTCCCGGGTTATCCAAAATCCGAACCGGGCATACACCCAAGTTTGAAATCATCATACGAACCTGCTGGAACCTTCATATCTCAATTCTGAGGTGATTTATTGAAACATCCAATCTTAGTTAATTCTTTCAACTTTAAGCTTCCAAAATGAGGATTCTCTTTCCAAATCAACTCTGAACTTCCCGAAATTCAATTCCGACCATGCGTACAAGTCATATTACCTGATGTAAATATGCCCATGGCCTCAAACTGCTGAACGACGTGGTAGGGCTCAAAATGACCGGTCAGGTTGTTACAGCAAACCATTTCCCTCTTCTCTTCTCTCTCAGACGCTCCCCTAACCCTAGACGTCGTTACCGGAAACCCCTCAATCTATGGGGTTTCCTTGTGATTTTAGGCCCTAACAGGCTGCTCATCTTCACTACTTGTTCGATTTTGGTGTTATCTGAAGGAATCTCGAGGAGATTCAACTCAGAATCAATCTAAACTCTTCATTTCTGTGATAAACCTGCCTTTTGTTCATTGCTATGTTTGTGAGTGTCGTTACCTTTATGTTCATGGCTTGAAACTCCGGTTGTTAACTAGATTTCTCTCATCTCGTTCCTTTTTTCAAAACTCTTATCTCTTTCTACCTGAGTCTGTTAAGATCCTTGTAGATCTGAAATGATTTTAAGTTTATCTGGTATTTGTTTTCAAAACTTTCCATTTCTTCCTTATTATTAATCGATTTTAATATTTTTCTAAAACTAGGGTTTCATCTTTAAGTTCTCTGCAAAAGGATTTTAATGTTTCTAAGTGTTTAAATTTTATTATCTTTACTGGTTCAACTGATTTTTCATGCCTATGTTCTAAACCCTAGGGTTTCTATTTATTTCACTGATTATTTCAATATTTGCCCGTTATTTTTATCTCTATCAATTAGAAGAGATTGACTGATTTTATTAGGGTTCAAACTATATTTTTTCTGTCGAGATTGATACTTCTTTCTGATTTTTTACCTTTTTCTTATTTGTGACTCCTAATTGGTACTACTTGCCTTGATTAGTTTATTAACCTGATTTATGGCATTTGATTGCTTTTGCCGACTCCTTGATGGTCTTTGATTGATTTTATTGCCTCGTATAACCTCTAATATGTGTTGTTAAATGATTTCCCCTATTTTAAGGGGTCTTTCCCGGATTCTGTTGAGTTATTTGATTTAGTTTAGCCCCAATTAACTGATTGATTTTATTTGTATACCTTATTTGTGAACTCTGAATTATTCTTGGCTTATTTGTTTTACCCTGTTAAGTGCTATATAATTCCCCCATTTTGACTTCTTTAAAACACACAAACACACATAGAAAGACCCGGAAACACATACAAATTCTTCCTCTTATTCATACTCTCCATTGTAATCCTTCCTGTTACTTGTGTTTGTTGCACTGTCTAGCCGGCTAAAAGCCAAGTCTAGACTCTTGGATCCTATTTGCTTTACTTTCCTGTTGCTATTTTTTAACTGGTATGTCTCCACTTCCGCTATCATTCAATATGCGACGTAATTAGACCTATGTTCTTCCTATTTACTGTTTTTAAAAAGCATGTCTTTCTCTATTATCATGTCCTATTCAATATGCTATGTAGTCAATCTGCTGTAGATATCAACATGCCTCTGTTTACCCTTGTCTTTCTGTTTACTAGCATGCTTTAACTCTTGTGAATTTGTCTTGTCCAACATGTCAATATGGTTTAGCATGTTCCTATTTGATCCAGGATACTTGTCTACTTGTTTCTCAACTAGCATGCTTTCCTTCTTTTCCTGCTTTATGTGTTTACCTTAACAAGTTCCTGATTAATGATTCCTATGCACTTGACCCCGGTAGCCTTTTTGTGTAATTGTCTGATTAGGACTCTGATCCCAGCATAATATTCCCTGTTTAACACATGTATTCTCACCTAGTAATAGCTAATGAACTAAGTCAATTCCAGGCCATGTGAAACCTTGTTTGAATTAATTGTGACTCTATTCTGTCTGTTGTTTGACTACTTGTCACGACCCAAAATCCACTAAGGGTCGTGATGGCGCTAGGCATTGCTGTCAGGCAGGCCAACCATAAAAACTAGATTAAATTATCATTGAATAATTATAAAAACAATATTTTTTCTTTCAATGTGGCTAGTAAAAGATAGTCCTTACAAATAAACAAAGAATATCTAGAAGTTTATTACAGAATACCCAATAATCATCCCAGAACCCGGTGTCACAAGTGCATGAGCAATTTCTAAGGAATCGAATAAAGTACTAACTGTCCGGAACACAAATTGGACAGAAAGTAAATACAAAGATGGGAGAGACTATAATAGCCGCGGGTCGCCTCGAGAAATAAAGCTCAAATAGTCTCCGTACCATCCATGCTGCTACGCCTAGTAGGCCACTAGAAATACCTGTACCTGTGCGACAAAATGCATAGCAAGTGCAGCATGAGTACAAAAACAACGTGTACTCAGTAAGTATCCTGCCTAATCTCGATGAAGTAGAGACGAGATGGCTACTTCAGCACTTACTAATGGTCCAATAACAATATTATTAATGCGTTGAATCACAGATTTATTAAGAACGACATTATATTCAAATGAGTCACGAAACAAGTAAAAATTCCTATTTATTAAAAGTCTCCGGATTCATAATCCATTAATTAATGATTATCTCAAGTCGGGGAGAGCAGATATCAATATCAATAAACTTCAAGGCAGGCAATACAAGCATGCACAATGCATGCCGAGGTCATATGACCCGATCCAACATAAATGTAAAATGTGCACTGCCGAGGGTCAAACGACGCGAACCATAGATGCATCTATCAGCCCACTCGCGAATCATACATGCGATGCAGTCAGATTTAATTAAACAATCACCCTGCTCGTGAATCAGGCATGCGACGCAAGTACACATAGAAATACATGTTTAATCAGCAAATTAAGAATTTATCGGGGATCATTTATCCAAAAAAGCCAATTCTCTTTTAATGATTTATGGAAAACAAGTTTAATTCTCTTTGAAATTCATTTACCAATTCTATAGGATTTAAGAAATTCAACTGTCAATAAGATTATAGATATTCCAAGTATAGCATGCTTTTAGGTCCTAGACTATCCGGACTTGCACATATTAGTAGCTACCCACGGGCTCTGGTCACTTCGTGCATACGTAGCCCCACAAATAGGAGTACATAACCAATTATTTCACCTATGGGGACAATTCCCTCTTACAAGGTTAGAAACGAGACTATCTTCGTTCCAAAGCATATTTCCGATACCAAGAACGAGTTCAAACTCTCAATTTGGAGTCGAACGATCCAAAACTAGATAAACTAGGTAAGAACTAGTCAATACAAGCTCACAAGATCACATTCTAACTATTTAAGAAATTTCCCAACCTTAAACACAAGTTTCCTAAAATTTGACCCCGGGCCCACGTGCCCGGATTACAAAATTTTTCGAAGAAAGTTGTTCTTTATAACCTAAGGATCAAGAATATATGATTTCTACTTTACTCCGTAACAAATATCATGGTTGAATCTTGTTTTTAGCAAAACCCTAGCTTTTACTCTATTCCCGTGATTTTCACTAATTTTTATGTGTTAGTCCACCCAAAACTCAAGTATTAAACACATATTAATTATTAATAACTTACCTCACAATGCTAGGCGAAATCACCCCTCCAAGAGCTCCAAAATCACCCACGAATTGGGTGAAAATGAGCAAAAATGGCCTAGAGCCCGAATAAATGAAGGCCACTGCCTTCTGCGATTTCCACATGTGCGGTCCTGGGTCGCACCTGCGACCACCATTTCTACGGAAGGAAGACCACTTCTGCGGTCTAGGGCACTTCTGCGGATAGGCCCACCAGTTCTGCAGTTCCGCTTCTACAGATTTAGGGTCGCATCCGCGGTCTTGGGCTGCCTGACCTTGGGCCGCTTCTGCGATAGGTGGACCGCTTCAGCGGTCTCGCACCTGCGGTTTACCAACCGTATATGCGGTTAAGACAACAACCAGCAGCTTTAGCCTTTTCCATAAATTCCATTTTGATGCGTTAACCACCTGAAATCCACCCGAGGCCCCCGTGACCCCAACCAATCATGCCAACCAGTCCCAAAACACATTACAGACTTGCTCGAGGCCTCAAACCATACCAAACAATGCTAAAACCATGAATCACACTCAAATCCAAGCTTAATGAACTCTAAAATTTAAAACTTCTACTTTCAGTGTTCAAACCTATCAAATTACACCCGATTGACCTCAAGTTTTGCACACAAGTCATATTCGACATTACAGACCCACTCCAACTTCCAGAATCAGAATCCGACCCTGATATCAAAAAGTCCACTTCCTGTCAAATTTCTCAAAAACCATCAAATTTCTATCTTTAGCCAAATGACCCACGAACATCTGAATTGTCTTCCGATCACATCCCAACACCCGAATCACCTTACGGGGCTATTCCCAGACTCGGAATCCCAAACGAACGCTGATAAAACTGAAATGCACTTCAACCCAAACTTATGAAATTCTTCTGAAATGCTAACTTCAACAATAGGCGCCAAAACATCCCCTGGTCCTCAAAAACCCAACTCGGACATACGCCCAAGTCCGAAATCCTCATACGAACCCGCTGGAACCTTCGAATACCGATTTCATGGTAGTTTACTCAAAAATCCAACCTTAGCTAATTCTTTCCACTTGAAACTTCTGAAATGAGAATTCTTTTTCCAAATCAACTCCGAACTCCCTGAAATTCAATTTCGACCATGCGTACACGTCATAATACTTGAAATAAAGCTTATCGTGGCCTCAAACTATTGAATTACACGCTACAGTTGAAAATGACCGGTCGAGTCATTACTTTCTCTCCCACTTAAACATACGTTCGTCCTCAAACGTGCTAAGAACCGTGTTGGAGTTGTCCAAAATTACTTTTTAATACCTCGAGCACCTACCCGTGCCACCACAACTCAACTGGGCACCCTATCTCGATCCATCTGAAAGATATCCTTTTTCACTTAAGCAAATAAGCCTTAGAGCCCAATTCCAACATCCTGAATTCTTTGCAAGGACTGTTTCCATCATATGAACACCGTATCAATAACTATAGGTAGCACCAAAACATGACTGCATACCTTAGCTGTATTCACACCATGCACCACTTTACTTACAGGACCACAATAACATTCTCTGATCAAATCAGTCGAAATTACACGAATCCGATGCTCCCATTGCAACTCATGACATATATAAGTCTTGCTCTAACTCTTACAACACCACCACAATGGAAGAGATGTGTAGAAATTCATACCAAACTGTCGAATCAACAATTCATCAGGCCTATACTCCTGACAAGAACCATCACCTTATTTTGAACCAAATAACGGTCTTTGCTGTTTAGGATACTTCATATAATCAGATTGAACTGATCCTTAATCCAATGATCTTGTCTCACCCAGTACGAACTGCTCAGGCAATAAGCCACCCCGAACATGATCAAAAGTCTCATATGATGCCACAATGTTCTAATGGGTTACCAATTCAAATGCGATACAAAAGGTAAACGAACTCTTAAAAGGAAGTCTAATTACCCCGCTCGCGAATCATACATGCGACGCGGACAACTTAATTAGACGGACACCCTGCTCGAGAATCATACATGCGACGCAGACACATAGCTAATATAAGTTTTACTTTGGAAAAGAGGAAACAAAACACATAAAGATAGATACGGGGAATTGTACTCAACATCACACTGTTGCGGCGCGCAACTCAATCCAAACCACATACTCATGGCAGCGTGCCACACGATCCATAAATAAAATTCACATAAGAAGATACACACCGAGCTTGATTGCTCATTACAAGATACCGAATGCCGGTCATAAGCACGCTAATGCATAATAATACCATCCCTGGGGAGACATATAGCGCCATAGTCTACAAAATTTAAGCAAAACTGAGGTGCAATATACGATCTTAATCTCGAGAGCCATCCTGCTCATATAACATCATCTCTACGCGGAACCTCAACACATAAGAAATTCACCAAGTCATCTCACAACTCATACGGCGCAATGTATCATTACATGAAATAGCTGACTACAAAATAGTACTCCGACCACTCTTTTACAAGGAGCACATTGCTGAAATGAACACATCTAGCTTGATATAGAGCCCATATTCACATTTAGATCCATCCACAGACATCAAGCTGATTCCGATCGCACTGAACTAGGCTAATAACCTTTCAAAGGTCCGTAATAACTCCCTTTTTTCTCATAACATACAAGAACAACCATCATAACCGGAGTAATCCTCCACAGTGCACAACCCAATAAATTGAGTGCCCTCCAGGCATCAATTCTCAAATTAATGATATCACCACGATCTTCATACTTGGTTTAATTCTTCAATCAATCAAGTGGCTACATGCCACACTAATACAAACTTCCTGCGGGCACACTCCCACAACCTTCCGTAACAGATAACAGATCTGTACATCAAAACCACTGGCCGCACTAATGCTGAAAAGGGGTCAAGAATCCTTAATCAGAATGCAAAGCAATTTTCCCAAAACGCCAATCTCAGATGACGCTGAAGACAATACCAACTTACCTTAAACATCAAAACTCTTTTCTTGCTCATCCAAGCACGTGAAATCCCTTGTCAACACCAAATTGAAACCCTGATCCTCACTTCTAGTTCCATACCACTCACTGCACCCAACATGCCAATATACGATAGAACATAATTTTCATCATAACTTCGGAGCCATTAATAGATTAATACTTCATCATATAAAAAGCTTTTAATTAACATATTCCAAGAGAACCATAGCAACACACGTAGAATATGCAAATCTCTAAGTAGTGGTCTAAGCAACCACGGCCTTTCCGGGATCAGCCTATACATAACAGTCCATAACAGCAGAATACTTCCGAATAACATCAATTAAAGTGGCTGACAAGCCTAACACGTACCGTCACAATCACTTGCATAACTTGATCGCGCTGAAGAAACTGATCATTGCCACCAATATGCCAATTCAACTATGGCTAATCAACCTATCTTCTTCCAATTTATCCTTGATTGCCTTAGAAATAATAATAACTCCATTCAACACATAACATTCTCCATCCGCACTCATCCCGAGTGACATTGAATTACGAGACCATGCTGTCTCAAATCCCACCAACCATTTCATACCTCCCAATCTCTACACTGCGGGTCAAAACATCGTAGAACCTTCAGTGCACCTTATCATAAGCTGCAACAAGGCTTGATTCTTAATTGTACCTATAGGCTCAAAATCATTAGGCACCACATCTTACCCCTTTATATTCTCTAGGACCATTGTTGAGAGTTATCCGCTATGGCTTAGTCCCGAATATAATCAACTCCCAGGCTCCGCTTGCACAAAAACACTCATCTCAATGAAGCACTCAGCTGGATCTTCCCAAATCCTGAACATGAGCCAGTAAGGCCAACTGTAGCACATCTTTGCCGATTACTTTGTTCAGATACCACTTATGTTCTTTTCCCGTAGAAATAACTTACCAATATGCCGATAACCCGAAACCTCACAAGAAGATAACTATACAACCCAATCGTAGGCGGTGGGACTCTCCCACTTAGCCTGAAGCCAACATTACACAAATCTAGGACCCACCAACATTCTTTCTCCATTGTTGACATACTCTTGCATAACCAACCCACCAAATCCTTCAAAATCTTTCTGTAAAACACTTTACGGATACTGTAATTAATTAACCACATTCACATGACCAGTTTTTTTTACCGTATGGCTAGTAGAGTTCTTTGCAGAAGCTTCACCAACCACACGACCGTTGGCCTGCTCAGAGGAAATTACCCACCTGGGCCCGTGCTCATCCACCAACTACACAAGTCCATTCACTCCTTGTGGACATCAACTGAATGTGCGACAATATCTTTCGATTCAAAGCTATGTTGTATCCTTCTCCATATCGAACAACTCCTTTCCGTCGTATCCAATCTCCGTTGCACAATAGCCAATACTTCAAATTAAATCCGTAGACCCCAATCACTAATTACTAAAATTCTCAAATCATTTCAAACTCTCCTTAAGGTGCATAGTCATCCTACCACAAAGCCCATATGCAACTCCGCCACTCTTTACATTGGCGGAAATCCCCCCTTTAATCAAATACTTGAACTTCGCTTCTTATACGTGGCCTTCTAAAAATTTTAACCACTACTTGACACTCCCCATATGTCCTTCCTCATCCTTTGCTGCTCAGTTGTTGCCTTAATAAAATCTATCTTTGTAACACTTGGACCCACAAATCGCTTACTGACTTTAAACCTTTCCGAAGATCATCTTTGTCCAACCGACAACATTAGAAACACCGATTCAATCCTGAACCATCGTACCCCGTGATATCTAATAGCCGTTTCTCTAATATTATTTCACAATATCCTACCCCAAGGGTGAATTGCAGAAGACCATAACACCGGCGAACTTAACATATACAATCGAGAAAGACGACACTATATTGATATGAGAATTCCACCACCCTAAAACATACCAAGTCTCATTACTCCATCACCCCAAATCTAGACATTCATAGGCCAATTTTTTTTTCCTCTGCTGGAAGTCAAATATCCTATCTCTAAATCGTGCACTTAGTAGATCTCTATTCAGGTCATTCACCGCACCAACAGGTAGGCAAGCATCCTACCATCTCATCAATACTAAGCGACAACCATTCATAAACATCATGGAAATTGGTGCCTAGCCTTAGATCTCTCAGAAGTACGACTACTGAACTGAAAAGATAGAATATCCTTCCACAACGTGATGACAATAGTCAAAACAGCTACGCCAGGAGAAGTATCCCACACCACCTCTGTAGTACTTTAGAATTTCACAAATCTTGATTTATAATAACCGCTCCACGTCGCATAAGATTGAATAGGAAGGAAATAAAGGCATAAGACTCAAAGGAATCAAATCTCACCATGAGGAAATCAAGAAGGGAAGTGCTCCTAACAGCTTTGTATCCTCCTGAAGATAAGTACAGACGTCTCCGTACCAATCCGCGAGACTCTACTAGACTTGTTCATGACTCATGAGACCTATGGGAACCTAGTGCTTCAATACCATATATTCACGACCTAAAATACACTAAGGGTCGTAATGGCGCTGGACATCGCCAGCCAAGCCAACCCTAAGCAGATTAAATTCTCATTAAATAATTGTGAAAACCATGATAGTTCTTTCAATGTTGCTAGTAAAAGATAATTATTACAAATAAACAAAAAATATCTAGAAGTTTATTATAGAATACCCCATAATAATTCTGGTGCCCCCTTTTTCCCCTCCTCACAGCGGGAGAATCGGGTTTATGATATTTTTGGGTATGGGACAACTTTTTCCTTTTGGGAACTGTGTTTTGAAAGTCGCCACCTAATGATTTATAGTGCATTAGGAAACCTTACAAGATTCAACTACAACTACGCTTTTGATAACCAGAGACAAGGTAAGGGCTTTGAAATTATCCCAAGGGGAAGGTGTTAGGCACCCCTCAGGATCCACTAGTGTGGTTCTCGGGCAGACAGTTATTGTGAATTTAGCAAATCGACAAGTAAATAATTAAGGCTCAAGTAAGAGGGGATTTTAATACACAAATTCTTGGTAATAAACAAAGTATGGAAGAGCAATTAAAGAAGGCTGATTTTTTATTTTTTTAGATGAAATCAAAAATATTTTTTAAGGCAAAGAAAGAAATGGAAAGAGGGTCCTAGATTTAATTATAATATGGATCACATCAATGCAATACCCGATAATCACACCTCGAGAGAGTGGCTACACATGGTATTAGCGCATCGGTCATCATATCCATATATACCCTTTCCTACCCCGTTTAAGCTACTAAAGAGCGGATTGGTCTCCATTACTAATGCATGCTATTACCCGTCCCACTCCTATCAGTCCCGGAGGTACTTAGGACTATTATTCCTAAAGGGAAAGGATATTAGGCTTATTTGTTTCAAAGGATAAAATCTAAGTCGACATACAAAAACACATACTACATGTTGGGGAAGCATATAAACAAATACAGTCTCAAATACAACTCCTTGAACAAAAGCACATAACTAGCATGACTTATACATACTTTTAGGGTCTGAATGAAATACCAAAGATGAGAGGAGTTTGATTCAGAGCTAGATTCATCAGATACCTCAGATAAGAAGCCCAAATCAGGCCTGCCTACTGGTTGGAGTAGTTACTAATTAATAGAGGCGAATTCAGTTTTATTATTGTAATTACCTAAGGCTTGCCTAAGTGTTTAGACGGAGTCCTATAGGCATGATATCTACTTAATTCAGAATGTGGCAAAACAGTAAAAATGAATTGTTTGAGATCCTATAGGCATGCTTACTAAACCTCATTAATAACCCGTTTGGCCAAGCTGCGAAAATCAGCTTATTTTGAGAAGCACTTTTTTTCAAAAATGCTTTTCTCAAAATTACTTTTGGTGAGAAGCAGTTAGTGTTTGGCTAATTAGTTTGAAAAGCACTTCAGAGCAGCAATTAGTGTTTGGCCAAGCTATTAAAAACTGCTTCTGTCACGATCCAAACCTCGCTCCGGTCGTGATGGCGCCTCTTGTGAAGACAAGGCCAGCCAAACCATTTCAGAACAACACTTAAAGTAGTTAATCAGTTATATAATAGTTCGAATATAAATTAAGGATATTAATTAATGTTATTACAACCCAATAAAGCCTGATCGGGGTGTCACAAGTCACGTGCATCTATAAGAATGAAATCTCCACATTACAGTCTAGAAATACACCGAGTAATACTAATGAATAACATAAATGGATTGTGGTGCTGCGAACGCTGGCAGTCACCTCGTTAAAACCTTTAAAACTCTGCCTCCACGCGGCCAATACCCGCTACCGGGTGAATAAGTACCCGCAACTGCACCGAGGTGCATGGAGTAAAGTGAGTACTCTAACTCAGTGAGTAATAAAGGTAAATAATAACTGAGTAGCAAGGAATCACGTAAAGCAACCAACATGCTGTATAGAAGTTGGGTACAATTTTCTTAGACAAATACTGAAATCTGTGATATCTTTAGAAATGCCTTGTCTCAGTTCAAATCTCTTTTGAAAATGGTCTTTTCAATAATTACGAAAATGATTTCAAAATAGTTAGTGTTGGTAAGCATGTAAAATCTGCCCCTCAAGCACAAGTACCATAGAATAGCAGGTAAAAAGGCAATTAAATATGCAAGATGAGCACATAAAAGTTCGCCCCTCGGGCACATCTCAAAAATAGTACCAGCCCCTCGGGCTCAATATCAATTACTCAGAACAGTATCAGCCCCTCGGGCTTAGTATCACACCACTCAGAACAGTTCTGCCCCTCGGGCTTAGTATCACATCAATCAAAATAGTATCAGCCCCTCGGGCTCAGTATCACATCACATGGGTACCCGCGCTCACTATGGGTGTGCAGGCTCTGAAGGGGCTCCTACAGCCCAAGCGCTATCATAACAATGCCTGAAAGCATGTACATATCAATATGAGGCCTGAAAGCCTTCTCACAATACACTCAAGGCCTGAAAGCCTCTTCACAATACACTCGAGGCCTGAAAGCCTCCTCACAATACACTCGAGGCCTGAAAGCCTCCTCAGAATGCACTCGAGGCCTGAAAGCCTCCCCACATCACTCAACATATCCTCACATATGACCCTCAGCTTCTGTCAGTCCAAAAATAATCATAAGCCCATCGGCATCAGTAAAACAATAATGCTCAGCTCAAACAATGGTTCAATATCAGTTAAAAACTCAAGGTTGAGTAAAAATATAGCTGAGTTCATGAAACAATGTAATTCAAATAGACTGAATTCAAATAGTGAGGAAAACAATGATGATAGCTCACAAGCAGTTCAAACAGTCGGTAATAAGCCACAAGTATGGCAATAGCCCCAAGTCGTAGTGAAAAACAACAAGTCATAGTGAAACACTCAGTAAAATCAACAATTGGGACGGACGAATTCACAATCCCTAACGGTGCCCTACCCCACGCTCTCTATCCGGTGTGCAAGTCACCTCAATATAGCACTATGGCTGGAAATACGGGGTTTCAAACCCTCAGGATATCATTTACAATCATTACTCACCTCGAACCGGTGAAATCTCTAGCTCGCGATGCCTTTGCCCCTCGAATCGACCTCCTCGTGCGTCGAATCTGATCAAAACCACAAGGAATATGTCACAATAGGCTAATAAATCATAACCCAATCGAAAGGACTCGAAAAATATCAAAAACTACGAATTTGGCAAAACCCGAGCCCCGAGCCCACTTCTCAAAAAATGATGAAATTCACATCAATGGATTCCTCATCTCGCCATAAGTCTATACATATCAAAATCACAAGTATCAGAGTCCATTTGGCCCCTCAAATCCCTATTTTAAACACTCTTAAGTTCAAGCCCTAAATCACCATTTTTGACCTTTGATTCCTTGATTATTCAGTCTAAATCCATGTTTTTACACCATAAAATCGTATTCTGAGTCCAAGAATCCATACCTGATTAAAGCCCTCGAAACCCTCTTCAAAGTCGCCACAACGCTCTCCAAGTCCGAAGTGAAAGTGTTGAGTTATTTCAAGAATTCTCTAAGATGGAATTAATACCCTCTGAACAGCACTTTCCGCTTTTGCGGTCCTTTTGTCGCTTTTGCTACACCGCTTTTGTGGTTATTTATCCGCTTCAGCGATTATTCAATTTTTACCCAGGACCGCTTCTGCGGTCCACCACTCGCATAAGCGGGTTCGCTTCTGCAGTCTGCATGTCCGCTTTTGCGGAAAATCCCAAGCCTCCTCCTTTCGCTTCTGAGGCTTCCCCTTTCACTTCTGCAGAACCGCTTCTGCGGTCCATTTCCGCAGAAGCGGAAATACCAGATATCAGATCCTTCATCATTCCTTAAACTCCAAATTTCATCCCATTAGCCATCTGAAATCACCCCGAGGCCCCCGGGACCTCAACCAAAGGTACCAACACATCTTAAAACACTATTCAAACTTGCTCCAATCATCAAAACACTTCAACTAAAACCAAAATCATCAAATTACCTCGAATTCAAGCTTAAGTTTCTTAAAAACTTCCGAAACACGCATTTGATCAAAATCCCGACCAAAACACTTCCGAATGATCTAAAACTTTGCACACACACCAAAATCACTTATCGAAGCTACTGCAACTCTCGGAATTCCTTTCCAAACCTCGAATCAAAATCTCACCTATCAACCGGAATTCGCCAAATTACCAACTTCGCCAATTCAAGCCTAATTCTACACCGGACCTCCAAAATCAATTCTGATCACGCTCCTAAGTCACAAATTATCCCCCGAAGCTAACCGAATCACCAAAAATCACATCCGAGCCCTCTAGCTCAATAGTCAACATCCGGTTGACTTTTCCAATACAAGCCTTCCTTAAAGAGACTAAGTGTCTCATTTCCATCTAAAATCAAATCCAATTCGACTCAATTACCTCATTTACCAACAATGAAGCATAGGGAAACATAAGATGAGGGAAATGGGGCGGTAACTCACGTGACAACAGGTCGGGTCGTCACATCTTCTATGTTTTTTTTCTCAAAAGTGTTTCTCAAAAAAGTACTTTTGGAGAGAAGCTACTTTTTTCTGTTTCTCCAAAACTGCTTCTGTTTCTCCTCAAAAGTACTTTTTTTCCTTCCAGAAGCTTGGCCAAACACCTCAAGTTTTGGCCAAAAGTGCTTTTGGCCAAAAAAGCAATTTTGGCCAAAAATAAGCTTGGCCAAACAGGGTACAAGTAAGTGACTTAGATTGTTTAAAACTTATTTAGAATAGACTGATTTTTAAAATAGACCAATTTCAGATTCTGCAGGTGATAGTATATACTATTGCTGATTTAAACCCTATGAGCATGATGTCTAACATTCGGTGTGAATGAGACGAATCAAATTTTTTTAACAATCCCTATAGGCATGATTTCTATATGTTACTGATATCAACATTACGAACACGACACTTTTTTCAGCCATTTAGAACCTAAAACATGATATCTAAGTGGCATGTAGAATTTAAATACGTCCTATACGTAGGTTATCTAGGCGTGACATTGACCATGAAGAAATTGAGATAAACCCTATAGTCATGGTGTCTAAGATGCAGTATTAAACGCAAAGAATTTAAAACAGCCCTATAGGCATGCCTTCTACCCTTGAGCATACATGATTACCCAACCATTTTCATTAGACAACCCAAATGTTTATTGCAACTTATTACAAACAAGAAATACCGAATTACAAAAGAAAGAATTAAAGAAAGAAGCTACAGCCATAGGAAGGCCTGATTTGACTTCCTATCTGATATATGCAAGGAACCGTATCATTGCCAATGACACTGGTTTCAAATCCTTTCTCAGATCTGGGTGTGTCAAAGTTCGCTAAGGGCCTCAATAGGACCGTGGGCAGTGCTCACACCCAAGTTACACCACCAAAATAAAGATGAGTGCAGTATGGAAATGCCAGCCCTTATGTGTCCAAGTTCAGAGGGTGCTCATGGGTCCTAAGGCAAGGCTCACATGAGGGGGGCAGAACATAAGTCCAAGAAGAGAGTGAAAGAGCATAAATAGAGTTTTAAGAGCTGAGGGAATAAAGGAGAGGGGAAGGGTGATGGGAGACAGCTATTAACATTTCAGGGAATCAATAACTTCACGCAAAGGAAGGTAGGGGATTGGGAATCCATTGCAAGGGGCCTATACATTTGGGCATGGGTTAACTTTGGACGTGCACATAAATAGGAAGTGCTGACATGCCTGTAAATCAACCAGAAACACAACAAATAGGAGAAACATGGAGGTTATGGTCCTTGGAGGATCAAGCTTGGGTCGTGCACGATAATTGCCAATGCAGTAATGCCCTAAACCAACTACAAGTATTAAACACATTGGGGTAGGGATCTAGGATTCACAGGTCATAATACATTGATCCAGAACAGGAGAAGTAAAATTACAACATGTTAAATAATGGTATCGGGTTAAATACAATGAGTAGGCAGACAAGAATGCAAGAAACAGTAAATAATCATGTCATGGTGCAGAAAACTTAATCAGAACATACCAGTAAGAAATGCAAATGCAGAAAAGAAGCAAGTTTCCCCAACGCCTAGCCTTGGCTTTCAACCAGCTAGGTAAGGCAGCAACACAGTAGTAGCAGAGAAGAGAGAGAGTAGAGTTTTAGTGTAGTGTGTGTTTGAACTCAAGTGTTATGCCTGGGGTTGGTGTCTGTGTGTAGTAATGAGAGAGAATATATATAGTTTGAAGCTAGGTGGAATAATAAGGTAAGAATCAAAGTCAAGTCATAATTATGGAACTAGGTATCAATTAGTATCAAATCAATATAAGTACTTCCTTCAATTAAGGGAATCAATTCAAACAGTAAGAACATGTAGCAAATAAGGAAAGAAATCAATGGTAACTGGAGCATGACAGATAAGGAAATACTTCAAACACAGTAGGCATAGAGTAAGCAATTAGTGCTAGGATCATAAGTTTGTAATAAAGGAAATAATACAAAAATCAATTAATAGCACAATCAACCATAGAATTAGGTCAGGAAAACAATCTACAAGGTAAAAATCAATAGAATAATCATGCGGAATCAGCGAAAGATCAATCACAGGATTAAAATGTGCAAGAATAGGAGATAACACTGATTTAACCCATTCTATAAGAATGAACACATGGTAAGCAAAATTAAAAACCTAAGAGATCGAGTAGGACAAGAATCACATATGAAATGAAAGATTCATACGGAGCATAGTTGAACTAGTAGGCTAAGCATGATACATGTAGGAGAAGTGAAGAATCAGAAGCATTCGTGAACAAAGGCAAAATCACACAATAGGCAAGGATAGACATAATATGGAACCCTAACAAAGCAAAACATATGACAAAAAGTCACAGAATCATAGAAACACACATAATATCAAAACAAAACTCAGAAACCCAAGGTTGAGGCTAAGAAGTTAGGATTTTCAACATAGACGAGTTGAGAAAGGAGTAAAAACATTGAATCGTTCGAGATATGGAAGTTAAAAAATGAAGAGTCGATTCAAACAAAGTGTAGAAGAAATTCTAAAAAACCCTAACTTTTAAAAGAAAGTAAAACAACTTGAAATCAATGATTTTTCATAAGAAGCTTGAGAATAGTGTAAAAACATAGAAAGAAACATACTTAGATTGCCAAAAATAGCACAGATCTTAAGAGATTCTAGCAAAGTTAGGGTTTCAAAGGAAATCTAGATAGAAATGGAAGAACCTGCTTACAACCTTACAGACCATAACCAATATGGTGTGATTTTGCCCAAAATCACATCGGAGAAGCCATGAACAAAACAGAAACCCTAGATCCAAATCAACATGGCTCAGGGCCCTTGAAGGCCTCAGAGATGATGAGCGAGGTGATGGGGGAACCATTGGAGGCTTGGGGTTGAAAGGTGGTTGTCGGAGATGGCCGTAGAAGAAGGCGGTGATTGAAGAGGATTAGGGTTAGGTTGAGAGAAAAGAGAGGAGATGACAGCATCTGAGGGCGGTGGGCTGGGAGGAATGGCCAGGGTTAGGGGGTATTAGGGGTTAAAAAAGGAAAGGTTTTATTGGGACCGTAGATCTGGGAGATCAACGGTCAGGATTTGACCGGGTAAATGGGTTCCGGGTTGGGGTAGGTGTATAAAGGGTTTGGGTCGGGTTAACTGGGCATGAAATTGGGCTGGGGAATGGGTTGAATTTAGGCTACAACTGAAAGCCAAATATAGCTATAATTTAAATAGCCACTTTTTCCTATTTTAATTTATAAAAAATAATAAAATAATTTTTGTAAATAAATTAAAGGTACTAAAATAATTTATAGTACATAATTAATTATTAAAAAATACCAGACCTAATCTTGTGAATACAAATGCAATTATATTTT
>MU717852.1:15348-52087 GCA_026770625.1 Nicotiana glauca
ATCTTGTACTACCGGATATTGTATTAACATTCGCTTCTTTCATTACCAAATAAGAGAAATATCTCTTATCTTTTAAAATAGTGTGTGTTGTAGCACTATCCAGAAGACATATATCATCTTTATTAATCTTGAGTCCAACTGAAGACTGGTGAATTTTCATATTCTTCATAAAATAAAGACAAATAATACATCATAAGAAATATGAAAGACAAGCAGTAAAAAATATATTAAGAAATATATTAGGAATGTAGAAACTAGGAACACATGATGCATTAGGAAACTACACTCAAGAAAAATAAACTAGTTGCAAATATAAAAATAACAACTTTTATAGCTTCATTCCCCAGTAGGATAATTAGTTCTTCAGTCAATATCCTCAAAGAAGTCTCCAACTTCTAAATGAGTAATATTTGCTAGGCCTTCAAAATCATCATCTTTATATGCAAGATGTGCCTTAGAATCATATTTATTTGAGGGACCTGCTTCATCATCATTATTTTGAAAGGTCAAGTGTGCCTCCACATTATTTTCCTTTTTCTTGAGGGAGGCTTGATAAAGTTTGACAAAATGTTCTGGCGTACAACAAATGCGTGCCCAATGACCTTTCATACCACATCGGTGACACGTACTAGCTTTACCTTTTGAATGATTAGTTTGAGAACCCTTATTGTTCTTCAATTTATTTTTACCATGATAATAATAATTGTTTCGCCCCCTGCCACATCCACATTTACAACCATGTCCACGACCACGGTAATTATTTTATTTTCTTTCAAACTTATCATATGTTGCTATAGCATTCACTTCCAGAAATGGAGCTGACCCAGTGGGACGGGCTTCATGATTTTTTATTAATAGAGTATTATTCTGCTCAGCCACAAGTAGGTATGTGATTAACTCAGAATATTTCTTAAAACCTTTTTCACGGTATTGTTGTTGTAGCACCACATTTGAAGCGTGAAAAGTAGAAAATATTTTTTCCAATAAGTCCTCATCTGTGATAGTGTCTCCACATAATTTTAATAGAGAACTTACTTTAAAAATAGCAGAATTATACTCACTTACGGTTTTAAAGTCTTGCAACCTTAAATGTATCCACTCATACCGAGCTTTCGGTAATACCGTAAGTTTTAGGTGGTCATATCGATCCTTCAAATTAATCCATAATTCAAGTGGATCTTTTACGGTTAAATATTCAGTTTTTAACCCTTCATGTAGATGATGACGAAGGAAAATCATGGCTTTCGCTTTATCCTGATTTTATGCTTCATTTCCTTGTATAATAGTATTTCCAAGACCTTTAGCGTCAAGGTGAATTTCAACATCAAGAACCCATAATAAATGGTTCATCCCGGTGATGTTAAGTGCCATAAATTCAAGTTTTGATAAATTTGACATAGTGAAAACTATCATAAAAGATGAATAAGTTAGAAAAATAATTATAATAATAAACAATTAATGAAAACAAAATAATTAAGGTAAAAGAAATGAAAATAGAACTATATCATGTTAACAATCTACTATTTTATTTTATTCTTGCCATAAAGTAGAAATTACATACTTGTTTCATTTCACTTTATATTATTGATATATATGTGTTAATAGAATTGAACGTGACTAACATTATTTATATGTTCCAATAAATATAAAGTAATTAAACTATAAAATTATTGCTTGTCGATTCATTTCTCACAGTTCTTCAAAAGCCTTAAAGATATGTTTTGATCGAGGGAGTCCATGACATTAGTGTATAGCTAGTTTGATGACTTTGAGGTCTTCCAAGAGTTGAGCACGAAAGGAAATAGTTATTTAATCACTGCAATATACTTAAACTATTTAAGATGCTCAAGCGCACAAATAATCTGCAAACAGTGAGCATATGATATGTACTGCCATAAATAAAATGATTATAATGATACATACCTTAATAAAATATGGCTCAACTTAGCGGGAGTTAAGAATAAAATTAGAGCTTCGTGCTGATAACGTGTTATAAAATAAAAGCAATGTAGTAAAATATAAATAAGAAGAGATAGAAAGAAGGGAGAAGAGTTTTCTTCTTTCACTTTGGTGTATATTTCCATTGCAATTACATGGCCTTTTATAGGCATAAAAAGTAAAGATAATTGACATAAAATAGGAGATTTAATCTTTCAACTATTCACAACATGTGCATCCAATGTAGTATCCAATGTAGAATCCAATGTACAAATTATTCATAACAATCGTATTTTTTTATACACGCTTATTAGGAAGAAATTAATTATTAGAAGTTTTTGACTATCTTACCCTTACTTATGTCTTAGGATATAATCTCTATTCATTGAATATTTACTACATAATTGATGAGTAATCTAAAGAATAATTACTACTACTACGGTAGAATGAAATATAATTAATTTTGTCTTTAACTTATAAACGATAAAATATTTGGGACATCTGCTTTAAAAATATACGATATATAATTTGAGATGGAGTGAGTAATACATAAAGAATGAATAATGGTTGGGAAAAAAGCCCATTTTAAGAAGCCCAAATATGTCCTTAAACTATGCGAAATTAAGAGAATTTGCCAGTCGATCATACTTTAGCACAACCATGCCCCTTCTATCAAATACTTGCTCCAAATATCCCTTATTTTTAAATGGCCTCATACGGAGGCATAATTGGTCTCACACGCATATGTTGAGGCTATTTTGACCCATTAAAGCTCTTAAGGTTTTATATTAATAAATTATACCTTGTTTAGTTCATGGCAATTTAATGATAAAATCTAGCTCAAATCGATTGCCTTTCTTTTCTAAATCTTAAATGCAAACAAAGAAAAGCATAAAAAACCTAAACTATTTTGTTGGAAGTGAAATTTATACCCTAGTCGACCAATTTTAGAGGTGTCTCTTCCAACAAATAGTTTAAATTTTTGTACACTTGGCTTATCTTTACTCTTAAACCACGTTTATGTTTGTTCTAGAGCAAAATGTATCATGTTTTATTTGTATGAAGGCAAGTAAATAATTTTTTTTTTTTGAGTTGAGATTCGACATATTTAATTAATGCAATTGATTCATTTATTGCTTATGATGGCTAAATTTGTCTATTGTATTAGTTTTTATTATTGTGATACTGAAAAGTGGTTATTTATTGGTGTCTTGAGACATATGATGTCGATATTTACAGATGTAGGTGTTCCAACAAATGATTTAGTTTTTTGTCTTTTTGCTTCTCTTTGTTCGTATTTAAGATTTACAGAAGAAGAGTAATTGATTTCAGAGAAATTTTATCATTACAAACTTTTATTATAATACCATGAACCAAATAAAATAACTCAACAGAATAAAAGTTTGAAGTGTCAAATATGCCATTAAAGTAATCCCATGGACAAAATATATAATCCATATGGGATCAAACTCCCTTCGGTTATTTTTACTTGTCCACCAATAATAGAATTGAGAATATAATTTGAAATGAGTAATTAATACAATGGGTATAACATAAAAAAAAAAGTATTTTCTTGAAATCTATGCTAAAATTGATAAGTAAAAATAAAAATTTATTTTTAAAATATTGAACAAGTGAGGGCATAATGCATATTTGCGCAAAGGTATCCGAACGGACAAATTTGCTCAATTTTGCTAAATGTTAGGGCATATTTGAACCTTTTCCCTAAACTCTATTAAAAGGGATAAAAAGAAGAGGACTTAAAAGAAATTAAAAACTGAAATTCCAACCGAGAGCGAAAGAGGAAAAGCGCCAGTGGTAATCGAGTAGCGAATATCGTCTGAGTACTTGAAGTTGTGCAGCAAAGCCCTAAATTTCAATTTTCTAGCTTCAAAGTAAGTACTTTTTTCTTTTCCATTGAATTGATTGAGCTATTATTGATTTAATTTTGGCTTATTGCACAGCTTGAAGTAAACCAATGATCTATATTTATACTTAATTAGTCGCCAGAATTGTTTGACTCTTATTCATCCAACTTGACCGTCTGAATTTTGTCAATATATGTTTTTGTTTTTGCAATTGAAAATTTATTACTTGAATGCTCCCTATTTTTGCAATGTGGCACTGTTTTGATTATGACACCATACCCCTGATTATATTGTTTTACACAACTTGCATATACATTTTCAAGGATTCAAATTCATTTAGGTATATCAAATGTATAAATTGTTGTAATGTTTTTTCCCCTAGTGGAACGGACTTTCAATTGTTTTTTAACCTACTACTTTTATAATTTAGCAGTCAAACTAGCAGATGAAACTGTGTGATCAGTGAATAGTGTCACGTAAATTAGGAGAAATGGAGTAGTTGATGACTTCTACCTTAGTTTTATGCATTCTTACTATTTATTACTCCCTCTCTCCCAATTTATGCAACACAGTCCTTTTTAGTCTTTCCTAAAAAAATGATAGCTTTCTATGTTAGAAACATTTTAACTTTAAGCTTCTCATTTTAACCCTTAATAAGATGATTTGTCGTCACACATGTATATTTTATTCTTTCTTTCTTAAACTTCGTGCCTTGTCAAAGTGTATCACATAAAATGGGATGGTGGGAGTAATATGTTTAGGAATTTGGTCAGGTTATTAGATTTTGGACTAAAATATCTCTCTCTCTTTTGCGGTATCTTTGTCGAGTTTCTTGTTGATGTTTTAGCTAAACTATTTATGCATGATGAGGTTGGTGATGATTGCTATTTGGATTTGGCGGTGATGCCCATCTTCTTGCAATGATGTTAATCACATATGTGCCATGCATTCTAGTTTTTCTTATGGTCCATTGAATATGTTGAGTTTGATTCTGAAGTTATAATATCAATGAATCAATTGGGGGTGGTTTTTATTCCGATTAATTTGTGCTCTGTTGTTCTTGTGATATGTCACATGTGTGGAGGTGGTGCTTCTCTTTTAATACACGTGCTGCTGTGCAGTTTGTACGTTCTGAGAAGATGAGTTCTAGGAAGAAGACACCTTTCCAGAAACACCGAGAAGAGGAAGAGGCGAAGAAGAAAGTATGAACCCTTACTGTCTTTGGTTTACTTTGTTTAATGAAGTTTCTTGGTCTTGTAACAAGTAACATGCATGTATTATGTTGGCAGAGAGCAGAGGACGAAACAGCTCGTCTGTACCAAGAGTTTGTAGAGTCATTTCAAGCGGATGATACACCTGGTTCTAAAGCTTTTGTAAGAGGGGGAACCATCAATCCGAATGATAAGTTGAAGATTGATTCTGAAGGTCCGTTGCAGCAATTTATGTCCTTAAATTTTCATTATACTCCTTATATATATGAATCATTCTCTATAAAATATGGATAAATAATTTCTCTTTACACGGACACATTTAATAAAAATATGGGCATTTTCTATTCATTCACCGATGGCAGGTTCCAAAGATGAGGTTTCTGGTTTAAAGAAGGGAAGTAGGTAAACAAATGCTTTTTGATTGACCGTGCTGTATACTACTGTATGAATTTAGGCCTTACATACCTAGTCTTTTGGTAATGATATCACTGTTAACATTAGGGTGCAAATGTTTGTTGTAAAATATTATTTTGTTATTTAGAGTCTTTCTGAGTCATTTGATTAACTTCACTGGCAATCTTTCCTTGAATTTATCTGAAAGATAAATACTAATGCTGCTGCATGTGTCTTGAGAGCATGTGCGGTCAATCTGAGCATCTAATGTTCTCTATTTATATATGTTTAGCTCTCTTTTTGTTGTTTACTCGTGCCAATGAGCAGTGTTATCAAAGGCGCGCTTAAGCCCTGAAGCGTGGCTCAAAACATGTTGAGCGCTGCGCCTCGCTTAGCGGACTCTTCAGTGTTGTCATCAAGGCTCTAAGGCATACTTTTCCTTGCCAATGAGCGTAATATTGAAGAGGTGATACTAAGCAATTGATATTTCACTTTATCGTAAATTTTCTTCAATTTCGTTATCCATATATTTGGTATTCATGCTTATAGATATTAGTCTCAGACTATACATACATATTTATAGTTTTTCTCCATTTGCGCCTTTCTTCACTAAAACCTACGCTTTATTTGCGCTTTGCGCTTAAAGCCCCAACAAACCTTAGAGCTTTTTTGCGCTTTTTGCGTTTGATAATAAGATATACGGAAAGGTTAAGAGTACTATTGGTTTCTGGTGATGATATTATTAGGGCTGCAAAGTTAATTACGTAAAATATTATTTTGTCCTTTTGAATTTTTCCGAGTCACTTGATTCACTTTATGACCATCTTACCGTGCATCTCTCTGAAAGATAAATGCTAATGCAGCTGTGTGTGTATCTCAAGAGCATGTGCAGTCATGCTGAGGTGCTGAGCACTTAATGTTTTCTTTTCATTTTTGTATAGCTCTCTTTTTGTAATTACTCATACCAAGAAATAGATAGTATAGAAAGGTTAAGAGTACTACCAATTTCTGGAAGTGGTATTAACATCCTGTGTACTTTGCTGGGCAAAATTTTGTGCCTGCATGTTATTTTCTGTTCTTATTGTAAAAGCACATAGATTATCAATGCTTGTTGCTAAATTTTGAGATTTAAAATATATTATAATGAAAAGAAGTCCTATTGGATGGAGCATCTATTTTCAGCAGTCCTCTTGAGACAGCCTTTCATCACCAGAAACACATTACTAAAGATGACCTTTCTAATTCATCACCAGAAACACATTAGAAGAGATGAGAAGGTGAATGCTTTGGAATTACTTTTTTGATAAGTCAACATTTCATTAGAGAACACCTGCCAAAAAATACATGGACACTGAGTGGCTCCAGCCAAGTCATCCACGATGGTCTATTGAACTTCGTCAACTATAATTAGATTATAGTATTCTCCTTACACAAAAATGCTAATGAAATAAGAGGGATATTTTTATTGATAAGGTAAATTATTTACTTAATGTTAGGAAGAAACTCATGTATACAAGTGGTAAACCAAAAAGTAGCCACTCAGTATACAAATTGATACCTCATGGTGCCCCAAAAAGAAACAAGGAATATGAGGCTATTCATCAACAATACAAAATCTTCCTCTATCCTTCAAAAGGGCTCATATTCCTCCCTTTCCAACCTATCCACATGAGTGAATGGAGCAACATATAAGATTGTTAATAGTTTGGTTCAACCCGTAATTCTGAGAAATTTATATCATAGATTTTTTTTTGGCATATTACAAAGAAACGATGATTGTGTATAACCTAAATTAGACTTTTCCGAATCATCCCAATCATCTCGGTTTCTCTTCGGTTTTGGTTCGGTTCAATTATTCTTTAAGACATCAAATAAGAATACTTATGTTAATAGAATTTTCATTTGTTACAGAAAACTGGCAAACACAATATAAGATAAAAATAGCAATTATCCTGCTAAAAAACAAGGATGAGTTGAGTAACATTAACTTTCAAATAGCAATTATCCTGCTAAGAAACAAGGATGAGTTGAGTAACATTAACTTTCAAAATATACTTACTTTCAGAAGTACTTTTATGATTTCTTATTGGTACATTATATTTTACCATCAAGGTACAACATCTGAAACCGTTGCTTTTCGTGGGTATTGTTTAGTTAATATATATTATAACAAGTTGTGAGTTCGAGTCTCCCCAAGAGCAAGGTGGGAAGTTCTTGGAGAGAAGGATGCCGGGGGTCTATTTGGAAACAGCCTCTCTACCCCAGGGTAGGGGTAAGGTCTGCGGACACACTACCCTCCCCAGACCCCACTATGTGGGATTATACTGGGTTGTTGTTGTTGTTGTACAACATCTGAAACCGTTGCTTTTCGTGGGTATTGTTTAGTTAATATATATTATAACAAGTCATTGCTAAAACTAGGTGACCAAAAGAAGGTTTTTCTTTTGATAAAAAATACTAGTGTAATTGATCTTGACAACATTATTTGTTTTCATTCATCCGTGTCTCATTTAAGACCACTGAAAAGTATATGCAACAGCTAAAAATCCAAAAATTGTATAGCGTAGAACACAAACAAAAGCAATGAATGTAATGTGAAGTTATAAATTGTCATTTGAATTAAGCATCTACTATATTACTTGTTGAATTTTCTAATTGTGAAAGCATACCCTCTCCATATTTCTTCACCATCAACCAAAAGCTCCATAATAGAAGGGTAAACTTTTGAAATCACTTAATAGTTTTTTTTTTTTTTGATTTGCACCGGGTGTCTGAGTCTTTAAGAGCCCCGACTAATCCCGGGGATGCACATGCCCTCGGCAAGGAGTTTACCGCAAGTGCACCACGGTTAGTTCAGGTTTTACCCAGTCCAATGGCCCTCAGAAATTGTTTGCACCCAGTGGGTTTCGAACTTGAGACCTTGAAAGAGAGCAAACCCCAAGGCTCAAGTCAATTGCCACCAGGCCAACCCCTGAGAGTTTTGAAATCACTTAATAGTTGACTTATACAGGTGGATTTATGTGATCATTGAAGTGTCTTGATACTTCCCATGGCTCAAAAATTAATGTTTTGTATGTGTAATTGATGTGTAGTACTTTTATCAATATATTATTAGTAGGTTGAGTTTGGTATTTTCATATTCTTTACGTGAAAATAAAATCCTCCTCTAGTTATCAAGTGCAGTTATAGGCTCACACATAAGCCTATGTATTTATGGTGAAAAACCTAGAAATCGGTCCGATGTTTGGTTCGATTCAATTGTTTTTAAAAATCTTTGACACCTCTAGCAACAATCCATGCATTTCTTCTTCTCTTTAGCCAAGTAAAAGCTCAGTTGAATAATGCCTCCATTGGGATCACTCAATATACCCCGAAATATCTCAAACTTTTCCGCCACAAGCAAGTAGCTACTTAGACATACTGCCATCTAGTGTTTCATGTGCAAATATCAGGTGAGACGTGGATCATCTGTTGCTACAACGTTAGGTGGCAACTCGCTTGTGTTGAGAGATCATGGGATGGTTCGGGTTAGAATGAACGATGACAAGCACAATGTAGGATGCACTGTTTAGTTGGATTACATGAGTGCTTGTGGGGCAACTATTTCACGCCATCCATCTTCTCTCCCTTCTGGAATTCCATCTAAACAATGCATCCTACACTTTGTTTGGCATTATTCATTGTATCCCAAACCATCCCATGATCTCAGCAGAAGGGAGTTGCCACCTAACGATGTAGCAGAGGAGAGGATCCACGCCTCGCCTGATTTTTCACACATGAAACACTAGATGGACGTATGTAATCTTCTTTTTTCGCAAATTCTCAGTTGTGAGATTTTTCTCTCTCGTTGTCAACGAACTAAAAAAGCATATCTTTCTTGACATGCTGATTCAAACCGCTTAGTGCCGAAGATCTTATGGTAATGACTTTACTGTGAATGATCCTTCTCTCCTCGCTCCCCACCTCCACGAGTGTTGGCTAGCACACATCCTTTGCTTGTATAACCTTTCAACTAGGCCTTAACACCCGGTGGAAAACTATCATATTGGATGGCAAAGTAAAGTTGGGATGTATTCCGAGATCGAATTCCTCCCAGAAACACACGAAACAAAGATATGAACTAGGTAAATAGAAATGGAAAAGAGATGTTTCTTTTTCATCCAAATTAGAAGCTTTTTCTATATCCGTAAACACCCCTGGAGTAAAGGTGGTTGTAGAAATGGATCTGATGCCATTAAACTAGTCATTGTTGCAAAAAGAACACTTATATGGATTTGGTACCGAAAACGACAAGGTCTTCTCTTCTCTTCTTGGAATGATATAGAATGGCTAATAATGCTTTAGCTGTGTGGTATAATGAAGGTACTGTGGTAGTTCCATAAAAAACTGAGCGATGAAAGGGGTGTGAATTAAACTTTTACTCCCTTTACCGATATTATGTGACATTTACATACTTTCTTTTTTAGTTTGTCCCAAAAAGAATGACACATTTCTATATAGGGACACAATTTAACTTTAAATTTTTCATTTTACCCTCAGTTACATGATCTCATAGCCAAACATGTCTATGGCATGTTTTAGATCACTTGTTTTAAAAGTCTTTTTTTCTTTCTTAAATCATGCCCAGTTAAACGCCACCACATAAATTGGGACGGAACTAGTTTATTTCTCATACAGCGGGAAACTGTCAGATCTGAGGGCAAAGTAGAACTGGGAAGTGAAGAAACAATAGCAAAGGAGGCGGTAAAAATGGATTTTATGCCCTTAAACTAGTCATTGTTGCAAGAAGAAGGCTTTGTATGGATCTGGTACTGAATTCTGCAAAGTCTTCTTTCCTTTTCTTGGGATGATACAGAATGGCTAATAATGCTCTAGCTGTGTGGTATAATGATGGTACCATGGTCGTTCCACAAAAAATTGAGTGAGGAAAGGGATGCGTAATATATTTTTAGTTGAAAAAGCGACGGAACAACGAGTGTTCTTCATGATACCTTATGTCACAAACTTGGCATATCATTATGACTCCTAAGCCTAGTAATTTGGCAGAAGTAAACTCCTCTTAAAATGACTGAAGAAGGCGCGCGCAAGTTAAGAACATATGGTAGGTTAGGATTTTTACTGTAGTAGGTATTGTTCCCTGGTTTAGACAACAATTTAATCAAAGCTCTTATGAGGAGGGATGGAACGCCTGTCACACGTCAGAAAGAGGAAACTGTAAATAGTGAGAGTGACTTTGTAAGCTGAAACTTGGTGATTTTCTCTGCCAAAGTGGCCATTCTTTGAGAAGATATATACGTCACTTTCTTTCTTTGTTAAATGCTTGTATTGGTAAATTGATTGTGTCAATTGAAAGCATGTTCAATTCAGCTAATGATAATATCGCCACCCACAGATAAAAGATTGATTCTATCATTGTTTAAGAATATGTTTAAAAAAAAATGTTTTCAGTTATTGGTGGTAGATTCTGGAATGTAGTTCATGTATCTGCAGGTATGTTCCATCTTTTTTACCACCTCCTACGGCAACCAAGAGCAGAGATTATGAGAAGGTATGTTGGGCAGTTGAAACATCTCTAGTACTAGGGTAGAAATGTTGTACCTTTTTGATATTTACATATGAATATGTTGGTCTACATTATGCAGAAGGAGGAGAAAACAAGGGAAAAGGAGAAAGGAAAACCAAGGAACATTGACTATTTTATGGAGGAACTGAAGCATGAGCAAGAAATGAGGGAAAGGCGTAACCAAGAACGTGAACACTGGCGCGATCGTCATACTGATAATCCAGCTGTAAGTGGCTCTAAGGATATTGGTAGAGTGTATGAAATTAAGCCATTCAATCTTCCCTTCCTTTAAGATGAAATATCAGACAAACTTTTTCTTGTCTTTTTTCCATGAGATTCTGTTTAAATGGGTTGAAACAATTGCAGTCCAACATGAATGTTATGATTTAGATGGTTGGTGCTCTTCGGCAGTGGTCTGAGTACTTGAATCTTTTAGGAAGAAGATAAGTTATTGGTTGTTCTTAGAGCATTACTGGTGCCTTTCATCTGCTTTTGATACACATTTTATGCACAGACATCAGAGTCTTCCTTGAAACATCATGCCACATCTGCTGATATATGCACGATACATTTATTAGTAAAGTTGCTGCAATAGCGCTAAAATTTACTGTAAAAATCACTTATTGTCAAATGTCTCTTCTTTTTGTGGTATCTACTTCCTTTTATATCTAATCTGCATTTTTGGTGTGCTGTGTTACTTTTCTCATGTTTTATGACAAACTTTCCTCAGCCGTCTAGTCGGTTTGATGAGCTGCCAGATGATTTTGATCCTAGTGGAAGGCCTGGATCGTTGGATGATGGGGACCCACAGACCACAAATCTATATGTTGGAAATTTATCGCCTCAGGTAATGCTTTTCTTGTTAATGTCACTTTTGTTGCTTTAAGCACTGTGAAGCTGTCTTGAGTTTCTTTATCACCCTATTCTTCTCTCTGGTTTGGTTTACCCTTTTGATTATTTTCCTTATAGGTTGATGAAAATTTCCTTTTGCGTACTTTTGGGAGATTTGGCCCTATTGCGAGTGTAAAAATAATGTGGCCGAGGACAGAAGAGGAAAGAAAGCGACAGAGGAATTGTGGATTTGTATCTTTCATGAATAGGGCTGATGCTCAGGCTGCAAATGATGAGATGCAAGGTTAGGCTTTAGCTTCTACAACTGAAACTTTTGCTTAATCCTATATCTGTGAATAGCATTTCCCTCTTCTTATTTTCCTTCCTGTGGTATTTTCTTTTTAAAGAAAAGTTAAATACCTTCCCTTGCTATTTTGTTGATCAGGTAAAGATAAATTTCATTCATCAAGCATCCAGTCGATGCAAATGTGTTATAAAGTAGAATTAGTTCCTGTACATGCCTTTGACTCCTAGCTAAAACTTAAGGAGATGACAAATCCAAAAAAAAGATATTATTTCAATATGAAGTTTACGCCAAGCAATAGCTTAAGGAGATGACAAAATCCAAAAAAGATAACATTTATTACAATATGAAGTTTAGACCAAGCAAAGAGATTCGTCAAACATCCAGCCTTCAAAACATGAGTCAGAGTTGCAATTCCTTGCTATTATGAATGTCTCATTATTCTTTTCCTAGTTTCATACAACATAACAAATTTACCATGATGTTCTTGTTGTTCAAGCTTTTAATGCGCAGTTATAAGGAGTTAGAGATGCTGATGTTCAAGCAAAAGTATGGCATATTGATAAGTGGAGTAGGTTATAAGGGTTATTCCACTACCAGCATTTATAGCTTTTGAGTGTACAAACCTGTTAAACTGAAAAAGGGAAAATGTTTTGATGGTGCAATATTGTGTATTATGTACTTGTACAGTAAGTGCCCTTTTGCTTAGTATTTTGAGGAGAATTAATCTGTTGCTAAAACCCAGCATAACATTTACTTTGGTTGGTTGGTTAAATAAGGAGAGTTAATCTATGCATAGAAGCCAACATAGCATATACATTTTTGGTTAGCATTTTACTTTCTTCCTAACTTCCGTACCAATTCGGTCGATATGGATCGGTTAAACATTCACACAAGTTATGAGGAAATACATATATGATTTTCTGCGGGATAGGATATCGAAAAAGAATACGGGTATTACTAATACATGGATTAAAATAATATGATAAAATAAACTTGATGTCACCCGGATAGAATAGAAACTTCTTGCAGCTTATTTACTGGAAAAATGCAGAGAACGTCACCCCAACTTCTCCGGTACACAGATAAGATAAGTGAATCACTGTAATTTAGAGTCTTTAGTTTTTTTTCTGATAGAGTTGTGGTTGTACTGAGTATTCTTTTGTTTAAGGAGCAAAACCTGAAGTTGTCTGCTACAGAAAAACACCCTAGCCCATTGACTCTTCCCTTATTTTTAAATATAAAAGGAAGACACACATTAAATCATACAATGTGTACTATTTTTTAATACAAAAAAACCAAACGTCCAACAAGAAATAATTCTTACATTATAATCCTTGCATTACTATTTCCTGCATTACTCTAAAAAAAAGGGCAGCCCGGTGCATTAAGCTCCTACTATGTGCGGGGTTCGGGAAAGAACTGGACCACAAGGGTCTACCGTACGCAGCCTTACCCGGCATTGCTCTGTCTCCATTAATAATCCCTATATAACAATCTCTAGTTCTCTACAGTACTAATCCTTGCATTACAAGCTCTGCATTACTAATTCCTGCATAACTTGTTTTTGAATCAAACGACAATGACGACAACAACATCATACCCAGTGTATTCTCACAAGTGGGGTCTGGAGAGGATAGTATATACGCAGTCCTTACCCTACCTTGTGAAGGTAGAGAGGCTGTTTCCGGAAGGCCCTCGGCTCAATACACAAAATCACAGTAGTTATGACAACGAACTACGTAAAACGAACTAGTAACGACAGCCAGAAAAAATAAAAACAAAGGACAGGAAACATCAGGTAATAATATCATTCTAAAAAAAGGGAACATGAGTAGTTTTTGAACCAAACGATGCCTAATAATCGTGTCTTTGTTTTGCGTTGCTTTTTTCGTCTTCTCCTTGGGAGATTTGTCCCTTCAACTCTTGTGGGTGTCGCCTCCTGTATGCTATGCCCATTTTGGGTTTGCTGGCACTGGAGATATTTGGCTAAATAAGAGGGAATGCAGTAGATATTAGAATCTATATTTCTAATATTTGCTCATGTCTATCTAGTATATATCAACTCTTGCTCAGTTTCCCAGTGTTTGAACTTATCCTTGTGCAAAGATCTTGCTTCACTGGGACACAGTAGTGAGAGGCAGAATGGAGACTGACGATGGACTAGCTTTGGTTGTTTTAACAGCAGTGTGCTCTTGATAATGTTACCTGCTACATAACTATTATACAGAGCTCATGGAATTTGTTTTATTGCTATGTGGCTGTCTATTCTGTTTGCTTATGTCATCGTTCTTTTTGATTATTATTCGTTATCTCTTTCAAGTACATACAACTTTAAGCAGTGAAGCAATTAAATACCAAATTTTCTTTTTATGATCCAGGAGTGGTGGTTTATGAGTATGAGTTGAAGATCGGGTGGGGCAAATCTGTCTCTTTACCATCCCAATCACTTCCTGCTCCCCCTCCGGGACAAATGGCAATCAGGAGCAAGGAGGTTCGTCGTGCTCTATAGAGAATATGATTTGTTAAATGCATGTTTTGAATGCATAACTTGGCAAGCTTAGGTGTTTATCTTTCAATATGTTCTAAAGGTGTATGATTTCTTGATGAGCTATATATGTGTATAGATACTACACTGATTCTTCTATTGAGGAATGTATGATCAGTTGAATGCATGTCATGAAGATAGATGAATGGTCAAACTTGTGTGTTTTTGCTTCAACTAGTTATATGTATCAATCATGTTAATTTAATAGATAGATACAGAGTACCTTCTATGGGTTAATTATTCATTCTTGGCAATGGATATTTGGTTTTCCATCTGAAGCTAATTATATTTCCTTTAAAACTGCAATTTTCTGTGGTAAGGTTTCCCTTCTGCTGTCCTCTCTGCCTTCTCTTTCTTAATACATTCCTTTGATCTCATGAAACTAGTTTAAGTGATTATCTTATGTGGTTTCAGGGTACCACTGTCATCTTATCTGGTCCATCAGGTCCTCCAGTTACTTCTATACCAAGCCAGAACTCTGAACTGGTATGTTAGCTGTCTGAATAGTTATATAATACAAAAATCAAATCACAGTTGAATGCTGCAACATAAAATTGGATGGAGTAGTCCTTAAGAATTCTCAGTTTTCTGGTAGTCTTATTAACCAGTTGGTAATATGCTTGTGCTTTGTAGGTTCTTACCCCAAATGTACCTGATATTCTGGTTGTCCCACCGGAAGATGATCACCTTTGCCATGTTATTGATACCATGTCTCTGTATGTTCTCGATGGAGGCTGTGCTTTTGAGCAGGCTATAATGGAGCGAGGCCGTGGGAATTCTCTCTTCAACTTCTTATTTGAGCTTGGCTCCAAGGAGCATACATATTATGTTTGGAGACTTTATTCTTTTGCTCAGGTAAAGCCTATCATGGCTCTGAAATATGAATTGATAAAATGACCTTTTTTCCTTTTGTTTTCTGATAAGTAAGTGACCTGGTGACCTAACTTAATCAATTGCTTTTAAAATCAATCCATATTTCTCTTATAAGATGGTGAAGAAAAAAATTTACACTGTGCTAGCTAAGATCTTTTTGGTTCTTGTGAAATAATAGGGGGACACTCTTCAACGCTGGCGCACAGAACCTTTTATCATGATAAGTGGCAGTGGAAGGTAACTAACTGTTTTTTTTGCCTTTCGGATTGGAGTTTCTGGTGCAGATATTGTGGGTCCTAATGCAAAGCGTTTGAAATCAGTCTCCACTGTATATATGCATATTAAGAGGTCGTCTGATATGTGTTACTAACCACATGGAGCGGAATGATTTTTATTCAACCTAAACCTGCTATTGGTAGGCCTCTGGGTGGATTAAGTTATATGGATAAACCACTCTTATTCCATGGTGTTGCTCATATAAGTTATCGGGGCCAGGGGATACCAATCTCTGAAAGGGCCAACATGAATAAAATATCCCGCTAATATAAGACATTTTTATTTTCTTTGTTTCTTGTGTATTCCTTTTCTGTAAATTGTTTTGGGATTTGATAAGGGGCATTTTGGAAATGACGGTGAAAATTTCAATCCCCTGTATAATCTTCTTTAACAATCCAATCCGGAGGGACTGGATACCACCTTATTCAGTCCCTCTTATTGAACGACCTGAATAGAAAGCATCTGGAAAGTACCTTACATAGTGGGTATGCTTAATGGAAAACTTAAACTATCTATTAGTATGTAACTGAACTCGTCTATTTTATTGTTGCAAAAGTTAGAATCATGTGTGGATGGAGGGACGAAGCCCTTTGTTTTTTTGAGTTTTCGATTGAATATTGTATGTCGTTGACCAAACTTTTGTTAATACTTGTAGGTGGATACCACCTCCTCTGCCTACATCAAAAGGAGACGAGAATGAAAAGGAAATGGGGGCTGCATATGCTGCTGGAAAAAGCAGGGTACATTCATGATGCTAGAGATTCATGTCAAGTTAATTTTGATTTTTTGGGATCTTCATTCTGGAAGTGTAAAGGATTTTCTTTTCATCTGACAAATGTTTTCTTATTTAAATTTTTATCTCTTAACATTTGCAGCGTGTAGAAGTAGAAAGGACATTAACTGATGCACAGAGAGATGAATTTGAGGATATGCTACGTTCATTGACTCTTGAAAGAAGTCAGATAAGAGAAGCAATGGGTTTTGCTCTAGACAATGCTGATGCTGCTGGAGAGGTAAATTTTCAGTTGGTGTTTTACAAATTTTCTGTTATTTTTGTACTGCACTTTTTTATCTATTCAATTACTTGAACCGACCGGAAGTGGAAGAGGGCATTCTGTTGAGGCTACATTCATTATTTGGTATTTTACTATTTTACCTTTCAAAGATTCTATTTCATGTTTAGCAGTTGAATAAACAAACCTGCTGGTGATTTCCTCATCTAATTTTCAAAGTGCCATCAGCTTCTTTGGAGGTTTTTTATATTATTTAGCATAAAGATGAGACTTGAACATTAATTGTAATTGTAATAAATAGGACCATGAATGAATTGAGGGATCCTGTGATCGTAATTGTTTCCATTGTATTTTCCTGAAACAGTTACCCCGTTGCTACTGAGTTGCAGGTAGTTGAAGTTCTAACAGAGTCTTTGACGCTTAAAGAAACTCCAATACCAACAAAAGTTGCCCGGCTTATGCTTGTCTCAGATATTCTCCACAATAGTAGTGCTCCTGTTAAGAATGCATCAGCATATCGCACTAAATTTGAGGCCACTTTACCAGATGTAATGGAAAGTTTCAATGACTTGTATCGTAGTATTACAGGAAGGATTACTGCTGAGGCCCTCAAAGTAAGCCATTCCCATTACCATACTGGTTTTGCACATGTTGGATTTGTAGCCTGTTTCTATCCTCCTTGATGTGTTGCTAAGCTTTGCTTGACACGTTGCAGGAGAGAGTTCTGAAAGTTCTTCAAGTCTGGGCTGATTGGTTTTTATTTTCCGATACTTATGTCAATGGTTTACGTGCAACTTTTCTTCGATCTGGGAACTCCGGTGTCATCCTCTTTCATTCTCTTGGTGGTGATGCCCCTGAACTAGAACAAACGATCAGCGCTAAAACTGCACTGGATGGTGACAAGGTTAACCAAGATGCTGCACTGGCAATTGGGAAAGGAGCTGCCATGAAGGAGCTACTGAGTCTTCCCCTTCCGGAGTTAGAAAGACGATGCAGGCACAATGGTTTGTCTCTCATAGGTGGTAGGGAAATGATGGTTTTTCGCTTACTTTACCTTGAGGAAGCAGAAAAACAGAGAGGATATGAACTGGATGATGATCTAAAACATGTAAACCGTCCAAATTCTGACAGATACCTTAGTAGCCAAAAAGAGACCAATAATAAGTTGCATCAGATGGCTTCAGGCTGGAATAGTTATGTGAATGACGACAAACAACTCGAAGGCAAAGTCTCTATGTCGCCGGTTCCCTCAAATTCTAGTCCACAGCTTGATTCAAATGACTTATCTGATGAGGGTAAAAATCGGTCTATTTTGCCAGCCTCTAAATGGGCCAGGGAGGATAATGAAAGTGATGATATAAAGAGAGATATGGGAGACCTGGGGTTGACATATTCATCTTCTGGAAGTGAAAATGCTGGAGATGGCATTGGTAAGATTGAGGAGATGGGACTTACAACTGACACAAGCAATTCAACACATCTAGAAAGTGGAATGACTGAAGAACAGAGGTAAATATGTAAATATAGATGTGTTGTTTGATGCATCGAAATAGGTTTTGTTTTGCTAAAAAATTTTGATCTTCAAGTCTTCATGTCGTGTTAGTTTTTGACATTTGAGTATACTCCTTTTGTCGAAGGAAGGTAGTAACATTTACTTACTATTTTCAAGTAGATTAGTCTTGAATTAGATTGTCTTTTATAGGTAGAATGTAGAGAAGTAGTGAGTAAATGGAAAAACTATGAACAATGATTTTGTATTTCAGGTTTAATGCTTTGACAAATTTGGTTGAAGAATTTGAGTTTCGGAAGTAAAAAAGAGACACTCTTTTTGGACAAAAAGAATAACACACTACCTAATGAGTCTTGCTTTTGCATACACACTACCCTCCTGAGACCCCACTTGTGGGATTCCAATGGGGTTGTTGTTGGTTGAGGGGTCTGGTGTCATGTTCGTTTCTTGTTTTTGCCCATTCATAAAACTGAAATCTCCCTCTAACGCACCATTATTTCAGAGAAATCAAATATGCTCCTTCATTATTCTATTCCTGAATATTACCATATTTGCAGAGGAAATAGGTTATTAAGCCCCCTCAACATTTGAAAATCTTGCAAATTACCTCCTTCTTGTTAGTGTGTTCCAGAGCTTAATTTACGGTTCAATGACGTGTACAACCATCAACTATACTTGTATCTTAATTGAGATGATGGATGTGGTCCTTACAGTTTAAAACCCAGCTTTGTTGACGTGTAGCTTTAACATAATTTTGTCAATCATTCCTTTTTACTGAATGAGGAATATTTTAGATAAAATTATAAACTACAGGTGCAGAACTGTAGTTTTGATCTAGCAGAATCTTTAGAGAGAAGCAGAAAGAATTGAAACTAAAATGGCAACTTTTATTAAGAGCTTCAAAAAGATACCAAGGGGCTAATTTCAAAGTACAAGCAAAACATCATAGTAAAAAATTACAAATAAAGATTCTACAATTCCATAAAATCTAACAGCTGCACCAAGTCTCCTACTACCCTTTCCTTACACCAAAAATATAGATTCTGCAAACAATTATTTTTCAGCGTAGGAATCTTGGTCCTCTGATCTTCAAAGCATCTTTTATTCCTTTCTAGGCAGAGTCCACATGATGCATAAGGGAATGGTCATCCACATCTTTTTCTTCCTTTTGCCTACTGATTGACCCTGCCAACTTTCCAGCAGGCTTCTAACACTGTTTGGCATTGCCCACTTCACACCATAGATGTTAAGGAATAGGTCCCAAATCTGTCTGGTCTGCCGGCAATGAAGAAACAGATGATTTACAGACTCCAGGCTTTCTTCAAAGAAAAAACATCTACTGCATAAGGCAAAACCTCTTCTTTGTAGCATATCTTGGGTAAGACATCTATTCCAGGCTACAGTCCATCCAAATCCAACAACTTTTGTTGGTTCTTTGGTCTTCCAAAGCATCTTCCATGGCCATGATTCCTCCCGCTGCCCAGTTTGTTGTTGAAGAAGATTATAGCAGCTTTTAACGGAGTATTTCTTATCTCTACTGGCCATCCAAATCTGGGCATCCTCTCTACTATCATCCAAGGCTATAGGCTCTAAATTTTTGAGTAGTTGACAGATATCTTCCACTTCCCAATCATTGAAGTGTCTTCTGAAAATTGGTTGCCATCCTGTTCCTGAATGGCATTCTGCAACACTGCAAAGTTTGTTAGTAGTAAAGCTATAAAGATGGGGAAATTTTTCCATCAATTTTCCTTCTCTGGCCCAGACATCTGTCCAGAACCTAGCTTTGTTCCCGTTTCCAATCTTCACCATTATGTTTCCTTGTAGTAAAGGCCATAAACTACTTAATTGTGAAATTCCTTATTATTATAGCATGCACATTAATAATATTCTACAGTCTTCTAAATGTTTTTGGAACAAATACAGAGTCATTAAGAGCATTCTACATAATATTTGTAGCAATTTTTTGACCCCGAACTGAAAGATTGAAATTTTGGCATTCTATAATTGCCCAATAATCATGATAATGTGGTTAGCAGGAAGCTACAAAACCTGGGTGCTAATCTTGCTGTAGATCAAGTTAAGATTTACCATAACAACAACAACAACAACGGCCCAGTAAAATCCCACAAAGTGGGGTCTGGGGAGCGTAGTGTGTATGCAAACCTTACCCCTACCTCGATGGGGTAGAGAGGCTGTTCCGATAGGCCCTCGGCTAAAATAAGAAGAGACAATTCATCAATAACGTCAGCATTAACCATAGAAATAGTAATAGAAGCATAAAAACCATAAAATAGATGACATGCAATAACCATAACTAGTAATTAAGGCCCGGGGCTATGATAAACAGAAAGGATAGTGTGGACTCAACATTAACCACTAACCGTCTAAGATCAACCCTATCAAACCCGCCTCACCCCCGGTATTAAGATTTACCATAAAACTAAAGGAAATTGAAATACAACTTCTTCTCCATGTTGTACCTCCAGTTTAATCTAGTTTTACTTACAAGTGGTTATCAGTTTCGGAAAAGGAAGCTAGCATAAACCTACAACTTGAAGAAAAGAGAATGAAAGAAAGGATAAGAGAGGAAATGGATTGGAGAATGTTGGACTTCAACTTTCACATATTGAGTTTTGAAGGTGGATAGGCAAACTCCTGTCTCTAGCGCACACAGTTGACCTAGATTAATTCCTTTTTTTGTCTTCTTTCAGTTGAATACTAGTTTTTAATGAATAAACATGTGCTCAATGCTTCCTCAAAGTATTATGTGCATGCTACGCAGTATAGTAAATGACAGCCTGAGGTCATTTAGTAAGCTTAGTAAATTGGAGGAGGTAAAATGAACTATGAATTTCTGGCAACTTACAGAGAAGATTTCATCTGTCACAATCTTCAACTAATATGGATAGAGATTTTTATCTTTCTATCGATAAATAGATCTATTGAGAAATGGATATTGATATGGTTTCAAGATTTATGAACAAGAGAGATCCGTAAATATCCATTTGAAAAAATAGATGAATAGATAGGGCGAAGCCAGCTGAAGGAAGGTCGTGTTAGCGCCCCTTATTTCACTAAAGCAAGAAAGGAGAAAGCTGACTTTGAAAAAGAAGGGCTTCTATTTAGATTAGTTTCTTTAGTAAAGGATAACAACAACAACATACCCAGTCTTATCCCACACCGTGGGGTCTAGTGTGTACGCAGAAGCAAAGGCGGATAAGGCAAGAAGCAAAGGCGTAGCAGCTGCGCGAAGTTGCGTCGTAGCGCATCCGTTTTCTTGCTAACACCATTGAATTGCTATAGATTTGATTCCGGATTTCTTATATTACATTCTTCAATCCTGTCTTCTCTTTTGGATTTTGATTGGTATACGTCTTGCTCATGGCAGACAAAGGTTGAGGCGCCTTGAGGTTGCTTTGATTGAATATCGCGAATCTCTTGAAGAGCGAGGGATAAATAATCCAGATGAAATAGAAAAGAAAGTTGAAATCCATCGGCAACGGCTTCAATCTGAATATGGTTTAGCAAATTTCAGTCAAGATGTTTCAAGAAAGAGTAAGTGATAAATCTGCAAGTAGTTTGACATTTCTATATCTTTTGTGTTCAGGTTTAAGATTTCTCAGATTGTTTGGAAAAGATATCTTCTATCATAAAATTTTGCACCATTTACAGCTGTCCAATTTCCTATTGATCTCGAAGTAGGTTAATTCCAATTAACAAAAGCTTGTTGCTTCCTTTTATGTCTCATCCACTTGACCCCTCAAATGGCATTCTTCCTTCTCCAAGAATTTAAACTAAGATGCAGGGAGTATGTTATTTTAATCTTGATCTGATATCTTTTCAACTAAATATTTTGACTTTGTACTTTCAATAACCCCCCTTTTTTGTACAAGTAGTTACTTATTTCTGCTTTTGCCAGTGGTCTTTCTCTTACACAGTTAAAGCCTGCATTTTATCTCGGTTAAGTTGATAAGTTCTCGGATACCCAGGTGACTGGTGGAAGTTAGGATGTTCTCATAGACATTAACTGAAGCCTGGTGCTCTAATCTCATTATATGCTCTTTGGAAAGCACTATCAGATATTTTGTGTCAAGCATCTTTGACTCCTCTTGTTTGTAGAGGAGTGTTTTTCTTCTTTCGTGTCTGGTGATAAACCCAAAAATGGAGCGAGGCAAATATTATCAGATATCCTTTTTTCTTTTGACTGAAATATCATGCCTCGAACACTTGTTCATCTTCTTTGCCTTTTTTTGCGGAGGCAGTGATGGTTAATTTTTATTGCCAACAGTTACGAGATTCCTCATATTTTATACCTTATTTGGAGGGCATGTACGAGATGAATCGTTTCTTTCTTGAGACTGTTAATCATCTTCTTTATTACATTAAGATATAGATGTACATTTCCCAGATAATAGACACAGCAAAATTTTGCTGTCTGCACACCTACCAATGTGAAGATGCTTTACTTTCTGCCTTCAAGCTGAAACTAATTCATATATTGTATCTGTTCTTCCAAATTAAACAGCGTGTAGGTCAACTTCAGAGAGGAGGGACAAGAGAGAGGATCCCCGGGAAACTTCAAGGAAACGTCATCGAAGCAGAAGTGGAAGTGAAAGTCCTCAGAGGAAATCTTCCAGCAGAGACAGGGAAAGTGATGTGAACAGAGACAAGGAAAAACGACGAGAGACGGAAAGAGTTCACGATGTAGAAAGTGAAAAACAGAGAGACAGTGGACGGGAGAGGAAGAGAGGAAGCAGGGAGAGGGATGACGATAGAAGAGACAGATCCAGGGAGATAAGACGAGTCAGATGAATACATTGTGCTGTTACTGTATCTTTGATAGATGGTAATCGTGTTTGCTCGCTATTCATTTGTAGAAATATCTTTCATTTGCTAATCTTTTGCTCTTGTATGTAGCTTTTTGACCTGTAGAATGCATTATGGGCCGGACAAGATGCATCGCTTGAAGAGAGCCTCATGTTTGTATTTCTAAATAGACCTTTAACAGTAGATTTGCTCTTGTATGTAGCTTTTTGATCTAAATCTTAGAAAATCGTTTGGATTTCTTATTGAAGATTTGTATCTCTCTCGGGCGGTTGTCACCAAAACTCGGTTCTCTTTTGTATTTGACTCAAAAAAGTGCAAATATTTGGCGTGCTCCTGCTCGGTTAAATTTAGGCTATTATTATTTGCTTATTTTTGATGATTGTAGCAAACTTTTCTAGACTTATTTAATGCGTGACAAATCAAAAATCATCGCTATATTCTGAGAACTTCACGCAGTGTTTGTTCATGTTTGGTTCATTTTTGGATGTCTGTACAACTCATTCGAGAAGATTTAGCAGAAAGGACTTTACAAATTTGATTTAATAAAAGGCGACTCGTCGACCAACAACAACAACAACGACCCAGTGAAATCCCACTAGTGGGGTCTGGGGAGGGTAGAGTGTATGCAGACCTTACCCCTACCCCGAAGGAGTAGAGAGACTGTTTCTGAGAGACCTTCGGCCCAAGAAGACAAAAAAACAAAGAAGATAATATTAGTAACACCACCGAAATAATATGAAACAAACATGACAAATAGGAACGATATGAAATCAAGAAAAAAGATACAAAGCACAGCAGAAGCAAAATAGCATCCTTACCAAACTAATCTCACAAAGGTATGGTATAAGACAAGACTCAACTACCTCCTAACCTATAACCCTAATACTCGACCTCCACACGTTCCTATCGAGTGCCATTTCCTCGGAAATCTGCAACCTCGCCATATCCTGTCTAATCACCTCCCCCCAGTACTTCTTTGGTCGCCCTCTACCTCTTCTCGTGCCCACCACAGCCAGCCGTTCGCACCTTCTTGCCGGAGCATCTGGGCTTCTCCTCTGAACATGCCCGAACCATCTAAACCTTGCTTCCCGCATCTTGTCATCAATAGGAGCCACACATACCTTCTCTCAAATATCATCATTCCTGATCTTATCCATCCTAGTATGCCCGCACATCCACCTCAACATCCTCATCTCTGCTACCTTCATCCTCTGGACATGTGATTTCTTAACCGGCCAACACTCAGCCCCATGCATCATGGCCGGCCTAACCACCGCTTTATAGAACTTACCTTTGAGTATCAGTGGCACTCTCTTGTCACACAATACTCCAGATGCTAATCTCCACTTCATCCATCCTACCCCAATACGGTGTGTAACATCATCGTCGATCTCCCCTCCCCCGTGGATAACCGACCCAAGATACTTGAAGCTGCCTCTACTCGAGATGACCTGTGATTCAAGCCTTACATCCACGCCCACTTCCCTCTGCTCAGCACTGAACTTACACTCCAGGTATTCCGTCTTTGTCCTGCTAAGCTTGAAACCCTTAGATTCAAGGGTCTGTCTCCAAACCTCCAGCCTCTCGTTGACACCGGTTCGCGACTCATCAATCAGCACTATGTCATCGGCGAATAGCATGCACCATGGCACATCCCCTTGAATGTGATATGTCAATGCATCCATCACCAGGGCGAATAGGAATGGGCTGAGCGCAGAACCTTGGTGTAACCCCATAACAACTGGAAAATCCTCAGAGTCGCTTCCTACTGTCCTAACCCGAGTCTTCGCCCCATCATACATGTCCTTAATCGCCATAATGTAGGGAACCGGCACGCCTTTTTCCTTCAAGTTTCTCCAGAGAACTTCTCTAGGAACCTTATCATACGCTTTTTCTAGGTCAATAAACACCATGTGCAGGTCTTTCTTCCTATCCCTGTACTGTTCGACCAACCTCCTAACAAAGTGTATAGCTTCTGTAGTAGAACGACCTGGCATGAAACCAAAATTTATTTATCCTTTACACAATATATCCTATATGCACAAGGTTAAAACTTGATTAAGTAAATGGGGGCATGATTACAGGGAAAAAGTGTAAACAAGAGAATATTGCAGCTGCCCGAAAACCGAAATTGGTTTATAATAAATGGTTGAATGGTAGCATGACACGTGAAACAACAAATAGTCAAAAGGTAAGTCAAGTAACAACTAGTACTGGATAGAACAATTAGAAACGATATGGGGTAAATCCTGAAGGGAGCGTAGCCAATGGGAGTAGATCGAGTATTTGCCATCGGATAACATTCAATGAGAGAATATTCTCTAATATTAAATGGACAACCATTACAAAGAATATTTTCATTTATGATCTGCCATTACATATTTATCAATGACACTTTTTATTATCATTTTAGAGGAGCTTGATCTTAGAATCTTGCTTCTCTAGATAAAGCTAATAAATAGTAGGTTCAATAGCCATTGTAAGGAAGGAAATTATTTGCAAACATATGCTATATTTTACTTTTCCTTTCAATCAAACAACTTTACTTGTTTTACCATTGCTTTCACTTTTATCCCCGGAGATATTGCGCCCGTAGCCAGGCTTGTCATCCTCTTCTATTTTAATTGCTAAATCTCATTTTCAATCTTATTTCTTTATCATTTTTGGATCAAATCAGTTCGCTTGTCTATAAACCACATTTACAAGAAAATGAGGTACTAGGGGCTCGAGACTCCACTTATCCTAGGTTATCGGATTACAACTTCAACATCAACCTTGTGGAGTTGGTATTGACGATGAAGAATATCATAGAAGCATGATTTTCGAAGCCAATCATATCCGATCGCAGCCAAGGGATCCCAACTTGTGGTGTGAATATTATGGGACCCACTGCCATAGAGCTGGGGACTTCCAACATCTACGTGAAGTGGTGGCGACATTATTGAAGAATGGCTATATCAGGGAGCTTTTAAGTGATCGGGCCAAGAACAACTACGACTGAAGTTGGGACAATGCAAAACCTTTAAAGACGGTGAAGACTCCCTTCGTTTGAATAATAACCTAATTTTTGGAGGGAATAAAATCAACGGTGTAAACTTCTCAGCGGCTGTGAGCACTTGATTTTTGCCCTACATGAATTATTCCCAAAAAAAAAAAAACAAAATGATGCCTTTCATTATTTTACAATTTTTGTGAATTTTTATGTTATTTTCTGGTAATTGTTGAATTTTTATCTGTGCATTTTAATTCATATGAAAAAAATACAAAAATACATTTGCATTTAGGATCTAATTTCATATTTTAGGATTAATTAGGGGTTAATTTGTTTTAGAATAAAATATGAAGAAAATAACAAAAATAGTTCACTTTTGCATTTTAATTGTTTAATTGTAAATTTGTCGTGAAGTAGATTTAGACAATCTTAGGATTTAATTAGGACTTTATTTTAATTTTTGTATTTTTGTAAATCAGAAAAATACAAAAAAATACAAATTGAAGTACAAAAAAATAAACAAAAGAAATAAAAATCAAAGAACAAAAGCAAGGAAAAGAGGGCTATTACTAAGAGACCCGAATTGGGCCATTTAATTTCATTTCTTCAGCCCAAATACATGACCCAGTAGCAGCCAAACCCACCCCAATACCCGGTCCACCTGCTATTAAACCAAAACGATGCCGTTTTGTTACTTATCGATCCAGACCGTCGAGGTAACCTAGATCAATGGTTGGGAACTGACCAAAATTTGATATATAACTGTCTGATACCCTAGCCCCCCCGTTTCGTCTCTCTCAGAACACCCCCAGGTAACGTCGCCGTGAGCGGCCGGCCGGAAATCGCCTCCGCCGGCGGCGACGCCCCTTTCACGTCCAAAATTACACCATAGAACCATCTTTCTCTCCTCTTTCCAACCCCCATATTAGTTTTTCTCGAATCCCATCCAATCGGTTCGAATCTCCGATTGAAACTTTTCCGGCCATGGCACCATCTCGTCCAAATGACATCAAATTCACACCAGGTGTTCGCCTCCCTCCCTACATCACGAATCCATGCCCATTTGACTTCAAATGTTCCCCGTTTGTTTCGAATCTCCAATCAAAGTCTGACCAAGAACCCTAAGTGAATGCTATTTGGGGATAAAGGGCATCTGGACCATAATAATCTTTAATTAAGTGTTTCCTCATGGAAATACTTCATTAACGACGATTATGGTTCAGATTTATTAGGACAGATTACCGGGCGGATTGAGGTACTTTGTTCTTTCTTCTTCCTGTATTTTCTTGTTTGTGTGGATTCATGGATGTTGCTCTCTGAGTTTTATTTTGGTCAGGATATTTGCTCCTAGTTTGTTTTAGCTTTAATTTAATTCAGGATTTAGTAAATGTTTTATTAGTCGGATAGTTTCTTGGCCCTGTTATAATCCATTCTTTTTTTTAACTTTCTGTTGATTGCTGCTGATTTGTCTTTTGGTTTTGTTTTAAATTGACGCTTTGTGGTGTTAGTTTAATTTGGTTTCAAACTCGTTCAGATATGTATTTTGCCTCATTGACCTTAGTTCATATTAGTTCAGTAATTGATCATTTTGTTTTTGGATAATGCTGAAACAATCTGTTTAATTGTACTCAGGCTTTTGGTTAACTAGTGTTAAGGGATCGGTTCAGTTAACTGGGGGTGGGTTAGTAATTCCAAGGGCATTCAGGGGTATTTGGGTACTTAGGGCTGGGCAGAAATGCTGTAGATTATATCTGAAGTTCCTAGAACCTTCTAGATAGGGGTAAAATTAGAAATTCAGAAAAATAAATGTACTTACCTGAAGCACAAGTCAGTAAACAAAGGTGGAAAAGTTAAAAACTGAAAACAAAAGAGGGATTGAAATGAAAAGAAAACAAAATCTGAGCTGCACTTCATTGTTGCCTATAAAAGGCATCACAAATGCCTTGATTAACAAGTTTTTCAGCCTCCAAAAACTCCCCTTCATAGTTCTCTCTCTAAACTCCAGATTTGAATTTTGAAATTCAAATATTCAAAACCCAAAAACAACAGAAAACCTTCAAAAAAAAAAAGAAGTACTGCTCCATTAGGAATTTTAGGATAATTTCAGCTCTTAGATAGTGATTCCCATTTCCTAGTCTAATACTAGGTTGCTGGAAGTTCAGTTCATTTGTTGAATTGTTTTTGAGTGAATTGAGGTCCATACAAGTTGATTTTGGTCAAGTGTTGGTCCATTCAAGATGTTTCTGATTGGTTTTTGTGTTTAACTTGGTGTGAAACTTCTTCTGGTTCACTTGATATCATCCCTGGGTTGATTCTCTATTGATGTTGTATTGCTGCTGATTCTCTTCCTCTATTTCCTTTCAATTTGACTTTCGGGTACATATCATGAACTTTGGTGATGTAATTCGCAGATTTGGGAATGGAATTTCATGTTCTTCATCTGCTGAGTTTAGTTCAATTAATTTAGGCCTAGTTTAGTTCAATTAATTTCTGTTTCATTAACTGAGTTTGTAATTAAATTTAGACTGATGGACTGATATTCATTCATTTACCTTGACATAGTATAATTTTATTATTGTGTAGTCTAACCACTAAAATAACTGAAGCGAGAAACGATTCTGAATCCTGTGCTTATTAGGTACATTAACACGTTATTGAATGAGTTGAGAACTAATGCGTAGGCCTTGTTCATGTTAAGTTTCAATATTGATTGCAGTTGTTCATTTTAAAATCACGAATCACTTGAGTGTTGGTTTAGTAATGTGAACTTGAATTAAATCAAAGTAGTTAGCATACCTTATGTTGTATTATTGTGTATCCAACTGGTTTTCACTTTAGTTCTATCTGGAGAACTCATCAGACGACGAGTAGATAAATAATTTGAGCTTCGAAATCGAAATTTCAAATGATCAACATATCATTAGTTTAAGTATCTGTATATCGTCCTCTTTTGCTGTAGCTATTAACAACATTTGGATCAACTGATATTGGCACAAATAACCATTGGGCATAGTCCATTAGTTTCTGCCATGGGCCTGTCCACAGGCCATTTGGTTTTGGCTTTAATAGGTGGCCCAGGACCTGGGTCCAAAAACTTGCAGACCTTTCCTTTTATGGCCCTGCCATGTGGGTTGTGTTCAAGGCCCAAGTTGAATGAAGATTTGAATTTATATGGGTCATAGGCCCTGAATACAGTAGTTTTAAGCAGTAACAAATAATTAGGGTTACTTTTATTATTAGAGACAAATAAAAATAGAGAATCATAGTTGCTTTTAGGTTTGCCTTTAAATAATAAATGAGACGAGCCTTGCCAAATATGATGCAAAACTGCGGGGCCCTCGATAAATGGTTGAATTAAAATACTTAGATTACGGGACATGCCGTTTAGCGAATTCCACGGCCTTCCCCATAGATAATAACGCGTTAGTCTCTTTAGGCGCGGATTTAAATAATTTTACTTTCCTAAATACGGATGCACATTTATGTGACCCAAATCCAAATCTCAACGAAGTCGAAATGTGTCAAGAACCGCGAGTGCATTTATGTGACGTGGTTCATGACGCATTTTCACAACGTTGCAATTCTCTTAAAATAACAAGAATAAAAGCTGTTCAAAGTTAAAAGCACATAGGTCAAAATATGTACTAAAATCAAATAAATGAGCCAAATATGACAGTTGAGCGACCGTGCTAGAACCACGGAACCCGGGAATGACTAACACCTTCTCCCGGGTTAACAGAATTCCTTACTCGAATTTCTGGATCGCGGACTGTTAAATAGAGTCAATCATTTTCTCGATTCGGGATTCAACCGGTGACTTGGGACACCATAAATCTCCCAAGTGGCGACTCTGAATCTTAATAAACAAATCCCGTTTCGATTGTCCTTTAAGTGGAAAAACTCCTTTACGCCCTTGCAGGTGTAGTGAAAAAGGAGGTGTGACAGCTCTGGCGACTCTGCTGGGGACACAAACCCAGAATCTCTGGTTCAGGGTTTAAGAATTCGAGCTTAGAATAATTGTCGTGTTTGGCTTTATCTGATTTTCCTACATGTTTCATGCTAAATGTGCTAAATGCTTTACAGCTTTGATATTATTTGAATTGTATATATAAACTGTGCCGAAACCCTTCTCTTCTCACCTCCGGGGATGTGCTTACTGGTTGAGACTCCCTATTCTGTTAGTGTCATACCCTGAAATAAGAAAGAGGCCGGACAAGTTACTAAGCCGGACGATCCCGCGGGTCCCCGATACGTAGCCCCCTCCTCGACTCGAGTTGTCCGCTCGGGTACACAGCCTAGAACACATACCCAGGTTTTGAACCTAGAATAACTTGACTCCATGCCGGATCCTTAGTAGGAGCCTTTTCTGCATCACGTGCATATGACTTAGGGGACTCAACACAGGGGTTGGGTCCGTCTAGGACAGGTAACCTGAAATGAAAAAGACCATCTTGATGCATCTCATGTGTTGCATTTATTTTTCTCAGACTCGCCTACTGACCGGCTTGAATATTTGGGAAAAGTGAAAAGGAAAAATAGCAATATAGGGAGTTGACTATCTAAAAAAATACTAATGTCCAATTAGCGTCGAAACTCTGCCGAATTTTTGAAAAGTAGAAAAGGAAAATTTTTTTTCTTCAAAAATGGTTTGTTTTTAAAATAGTGTGTTTCATTTGTCAATGAAAAGGAAAAACAAAAAGAGTTTTATTCTCGAGTAGTTTGTTGAAAATGAAAATATAAGAAAAAAAATAAAGAACAGGGTTTTATTTTCAGAAATAGTTAGTTTATTTGCCCGAACTACGCTGGTTTGATTCTCACCGGATGTGAGATACGTAGGCAACCCTCATTGGGTCCAACCACCCCTTTTGCAAAAATAGCCAAAACTACCAAAATTTTAATTTTTACCCAATAAGTCGGGTGACGCCATTCTTGTTAAACAATAAGCAGAATGTCCCCAATAGGGCGCCGGAAGGCTGTTTTTCGCAAGAATAGCCACCTTAAGTCATTTAAAAATGGATTGCAGGCACAACCCTAAAATCTCCCTTTCGGAAGTGCTGAAGGGCCGTATTTGCAAAGCGGAGTCTTTGTTCTCTTAGAATAAATATTTTTGAAAATAGCCATTTTTTCTTTCAAAATATGTCATCACATGGCCAGTTTTCTTTAAATAGCTTACAGTTGATATTGAAAGCTTCTCAGTCTTGCGCAGGCCTGTGGCGATGCCGAGTGATGCTCCGCGGGCCCCGGGATATGAAGCTTTGACGTACTCTTGATCTAGTTTTTTATCATCGAGTCTGTATTTTGTTATTTTGAGTCTGCTTTTGTAGTTTCCCTTCAAGAAAAACAATTTGAAAATCCCCCAAAAAAAATGTTGCATTCAATTTGCAAGAACTACGCTTGGTCTGATTCATGCGAGGTCATGATACGTAGGCAATCTACATAGGATTCGACCATAACCAAAAAAAAAGAAAAAAACAAAGGGAAAGAAAAGAGAGGAAAAACCATGAAAAGGCAAAAAGAAAAAGAAAAGAGCGGAAAATCAAGAAAGGAAGAAAATAGGAACGAGAGAAGACAAAGGCAAGAGTGAAAAAAAAGAAAAAAAAAGAGAAACAAAACAACAAAGAAGAGAAAGTGTACAATTGGAAATAAGGGAAAAGCCGGGATAACGCATGCCACTGACCAAAAGCCGTTACCAATATGTTAAATGCCCTAACGCTAACGTGGTGGTTTCATTTTGTCATGTCATTCCAGAAAGGTGGTTGGTTTGTGGTTCTAAAGTGGTAACTCCTCTTTGCAACACAAGGACAAAAGGCAATGACAAACAACAATAGAACTGAGTTGGTTAATACCGGTGCCCGACAACAGTTGGATGAACGGGATGATGGGTTGGTTGAAGAGGTGCGGATGTTATTATAACACATGGAACACATGTATCAAGCTTGGATGACTGGGAAGGCACCACCCCCGCCACCACTAATCTTTCCGGATGCTGCCCTTGCCCAAACTCCCAACACAGTGCCAGATGATCCCCCATATTCTCCAGACACACCCGCTTATCACAATTTTCCCAACCATCTCAGTAGCTCCATCACTCATCCTCCAGTTACCTCTCTCCAAACTGACTCTCATGTCATATCCACTACCCCAAACAATGAATACCCACTCAAAGCTCATAATGCCCAATATCACCCCCAGGGGTTGCCCACAAAGTCCTCGATTCCTATAAGAAGAGTTCCTGGGATGAGCTTCATGCTAGAAATGAAAAGGTTATAGGAAGAGAACGGCGAGATGGGGTACCCAGGAAGTTGAAAAGCGCAAAACAGTCCTTAAGGGACAAGCGAAGAACTGAAGGCCAGGGTAGCATGACTTGCAAAGAACTGATTGTGTCCCGTGACATCCGCCTGCCCGCAGGGTTCAAGGTACCAAAATTTAACCTGTATGATGGGTGTGGAGATCCTGTAGCCCACTTGTGGGTTTATTGCAGTGAAATGAAAAGTGTTGGAGAGAAAGATGACTTGTTGATGGCATACTTCAGTAAGAGCTTGACTGGGGAAGCTTTGGAATGGCATAATCGTTAAGATGTTGGGAAGTGGCATACATTGGGTGACATAGCTCAAGATTTTGTGCGGCACTTTCAAAATAGTATAGACGTTGTCCCAGACCGCTCCTCCTTGTCTCAGATGGAAAAGAAACCCAAGGAAAGCTTTAGGGAATTTTGGCTTAGATGGAACGAACAAGTCGTTCGGGATAGCCCTCCCATTGACAGAAAAGTTGTTGCTGAGTCCCACCGACGACAGGGTCCGGTGGTAAGTTCTTGGTAAATGCTTTCGGCCTCAATACCGACCCCATGAGTACCCCCAAACTCCACATAATCTACCTCAGCATTATCCTCCGAACAATATCCGGCCATCTGTCCAACCACTGAGTCACTCCAAAAGGCGAGAACGAGCTCCGCAAGGTCCCCACCAACCTCCACAAAATTTCCAAGTACCCTATAACCCACATTCAAGCCAAGGGTGTAGAAGGGAAACAAGGCTGAAAAATAATTTTACACCAATAAGAGAAACCTGTGCAAGTTTGTTTGAGAGACTAAAGCATTATAACTTGATTGCACCTATTCCTCCGAATTACGCGGACAAGCGTGCAAGAAGCTTTGACCCTTCTAAAAGGTGTGAATACCATTCCAATGCCCAGGGGCACGATGTCGAAAGTTGCCGGACTTGAAAAGAGAGATAGAAAGAATGATTCAGGAAGGGATAATTGCGGTCCAGGACAGTGCCACCCAGAACATTGCACAAAATCCTTTACCTACACATGATGGTGCACATCTTGTGGGGAATAACCATGGCGACAGGGAGTATGAGAATCCTCTCGTAAACTCGTTGAATGAAATCAATGATATTGAAATTGGTGAAGACCCCAGCAATTTTGATGCGCAGTCCAGTGGATAAGATGTCGAGTTTGGTGATTGAGAAGACGCTCTATCTCTTGGAGTTTTGATGGTTTATTTTATTGTCATTTCTGTTGTCCGGGTTATTTTCAGGGTTGTAATCCGGACATTGTCTTGTGACTCAAACCCTTCTATCTTCTCACTTTGCTTTGTTTAGTCGTAGTAGCTAGTGTAGTGCTGTCTAGGTTTGTAACTCTACTCTAGTTTGCTTGTTCTGTTGTTTAAACCCTTTCATCATCAGTCTAATGCAATTCTCTGTTTCCCGCCATTTCTAGTCACTTTATTTAGTTCCCTTCTCCTCTTACAATTCTTTTCATGCTGGTTCTAGTGACATGACATGCACGCCTAATTCTCGACCTGGTTTTTTAAAAGTCAGTTTAGTAATGAAGCAACGAAACAATATTGAAGATGTAAGGGCATTCGAGGGAAATAAGTAAGGGCATTTTGAGATCACTTCGAGCCCAAATTGTGTGAAACTAGGAGCCGATAGAACATAAAGAAATACTGTTAAAATGCATCATGCCGCATCGGCTTGAAGCCAAAGGCAAGTTTGCCCTAAGTCTACAGGGACCGTTCATGGTACCGAGATTGTTGTCCAATGGTGCTAGGTAATTGAAAAATATAGAAGGCAAGTATGCGAATCAATCAAAAGGTATTACGTGTGTTTTCCTCAGCTTGTTTAACTGTGTAGTTTGTACTTGGCATGTTTTGGAGATTGGAATGACGAAGGCATTTTATTATGCTATCCAAACACTTTATCCTTTGTTACCCCTTTGAGCCTCGGTTATTTTCTTGCATACCCCTCTTTCGAAATCAATAATAGAACTCGTAAACCCGAGCAGGGAGAGAAAAATAGTGAAAAGAAAAGGAAGAGAAAAGAAAAAGGAAAAAAAAATAAAAGAAGAGAAAGAAAAAGAAGAGAAAAGAAAAAAGCAAAGAAAAGAAAAGAGAAGGAAAAGAAAAGAAAGGAAAAGAAAATGGAAGAAAGGACAGACCGCAACAACAAAAGTAGTCACCTGAACTACGTTTGACTTGATCCCGAAAGGGTACGTAGGCAGCCTCCCTCTGAGGTTCAGTCACACCAAAATCAAAATCCAAAAGTCCCCAAGAAAGAAACTGGGGCAGAAGTTGTGGTTGTTGTGAGAAGTCTGATTCCAAAAGTTACAATTTTGAACCCATGTTGAATTGTTTTGAGCCTTTGATACCCTTTCTTTCTAACCCTATCCAAAAGCCCACATTACGGTCCAAAGAAAGACCTTTCGATAAGTCTTCGAGAGATGCCAAGTCAAGCGAGTAGAGGTGAATCATATCAGAGGCAACACTCCCGTCCAAACGAGGGAAATGAAGAATGAGAGAGACTTGTTGATGAGAACCCTCACAGGCACTGTAAGGTGATGAAAGCTAAGCGAAATCAAAATGAGAGAGTCTTATTGGTGAAAACCTTCACAGGCACCATAAGGCGATGGTGAGTTGAGAGAAAGACCAAAATGAGAGAGGCTTGATAGTGAAAACCCTTCGGGCACTACAAGTCAAATAAGGATTGTGAATCAGATTGGATAGGCGGAGCATTAAAGCCCAATTTCACGGTAAAAAGGTACGACAATAGATGGACATCGGATTTGCTTAACAGAATAAGCCGCAGGTGCATGTCAAGATCATTAGAGTCGGTATCCACATCCGATAGGTTTCTACTTTGTAGTTCTTTTTAGGAATCATCTCTTTCCATTGTCCTCTACTCTGTTCCTTTTGTCTTGTTTATTTCCTCTTCTTGAGTCTATTGGGTCAGCACAAGTGAGAAATGACTTCAAAATTTGCCACCAGCTTTCCAATTGCACAAAATGGGATCTGGTTAGCACATCAAAACATCATAAGTCCGGAAAGAACATCAAGCACACTGAGTTGGTAACAATCAACTTGCTTTGGGATCCTTGTGAAATACAAAAGTTTGGTACATATCAATTCTTGAACAATGCAGCAAGATGGAAAGTACTTGGTGAACGGATAAGAGATATTTTCTGTGCTAGGATTGACAAAAGGTGTTGGACCATTGACAAACAAGGTCTTCAAGTGGAAATTAAAGTTATTAGGGCTAGTGGAGGAACAATAGATCTCGAGGCCAAGACCAGGGGTTTATGTCAAGAAAGAACAACATACGCAATGAGGGGGTGTCATGCTTTGGGATTCATGTGAGACACAAAGGTTGGTAAATGTCAGTTCAGGAGCAATGCCACGGATAGAAAGTACTGGGTTTGAACGGAGAAAAGATATTTTTTGTGTTAAGAGCGACAAAGGAAGTGGATAGGCAAGGAACAAGCCATATCTTCAAATGAAAATCAGTTATCATGTCAAGTGAAGGAGCAACAGACCTCAAGGCCAAGGCCAATGGTTTAAGTCAAGAAAGAACAACATACACCTTGAGCAGGCGGCAACTCACGTGCTTTGGGGTTCATGTGAAATACAAGGGTTTGGTACATACCAACTCATGAACAATGCAACAAAGATGGAGGATGTTTGGTGAACGGATCAGAGATATTTTCTGTGCTACGGGTAACAAAGAAAGTGGTTAGTCAATAAACAAGCAAGGTTTTCGAGTGAGAATCAGTTATCATGACAAGTGAAGGAACAATATACCCCAAGGCCAGAGCCAGTGATTTAAGTCGAGAAAGGAAAACATGCGCAATGAGTGGGTGGCAATTGTCGTGCTTTAAGATTCATGTGAAACATAAGGGCTTGGTAAATGACAAGCCATGAGCGATGCAACAGGTGAAGGGACGCGGGTCTGAACAAAGAAGGGGTATTTTCAGTGACAAAGATGGTAGAGAAAGTGGTTAGTCAGTAAACGGGCAAGGTCTTCAAGTGGAAATCAGTCATCATGGGAAGTGAAGGAGCAATCTCCCTCAAAATTCAAGGCCACAAATCAACCACCACATTTTAAACTGACAAGATTTTTCTTTGATTGAAACATGGGTAAAAGTTTCGTTTGCTTCAGAGAAACCCTCCATAAGGAAGCACCCAAACAGGTATGACTGGAAATTCTTAGGGCCCTCCTGGAAAATGGGACTTAGTTTAAATTTCAAAACAATCATGAGTAGCATAATTTGGCATAAATGTACCCCAAAAGAGCATAAGTTGGTTTCAAAGTTTT
>MU717853.1:4058-17072 GCA_026770625.1 Nicotiana glauca
GCTCTTCTTGGATACTATTCACAATATTGGCTTGTTGAGAATTAAAAACTTCAACCAGTTGACTCATGTGAACTTTCAAGTTGTGAATAGTTTCCTCCTGCCTTTCTATCCACATTAGTAATTTACTCTGTTATTCCAAAATGCACTTTAACATATCTTCGAGCTTCTTTAGGTCAGTTTCCCTGGGTTCTTTGTTCCTATTAACTTCACCAAAAAAAGAAGAACCATCAAAGTAAGGGGTTGGGAGAAGGTAAGAAATATAAGCACAACTGTGAAAGTGACCATCTTGACCACCACACATATCACACGCATTCCACACATAAGATTGAGTTGGTGCACAAAACTCGCTTTCAGGAATATGTTGATAGATTTGCCCTGGGTGGTTTCCTTCACAATATGCATAAGGAGGATCAAAAAACGAATTATCAACAACAAAATTCTCATAATTCCATGATGTCATGTTTCTCAAATAAACAAATAAAACTAAAATAAAAAATAATAATAAAAAATCAAATAATAAAATAAAAGATCAAACTTGAAACCTAGCAATATGTACACCTACAACTACACCGTTAGTTCCCCGACAACGACGCCAAAATTTGATCACACCCAACTATGCGTTATAAAAAGGACAATGCGGTCGTTGCAAATATAATCCGGTTTACAAGTCCGGAGTCAAATCCCACAAAGAACTAAGGTTTACCTACAGCTGTTCACTATCACCAAGAAGACAAGCTTGAACAATTCCTAACTTATAGATATTAAGATTCTTGTATTTAACTAATTAATTAACAAATTAAAATAATAAATTAACAACTAAAGATACTAAGAGTTAGAGACAATATTAAAGAGGTCTAGAGTTATGATTTCCCCTATTGTCGGAATCCTTCCCGCTATGTCTTCTATAATTTTGCCTAAGTATTATCTACCGATCATGAGCACTCTTATTACCGTAAATCTCTCCTGAGTAATTACGACAATATACTAGACGCGCTCTCCCGAGCTACGCTAGCTGGCTTTTAATACAGCTCACTTTAGATCGCACCCAAGGTTTCGTTATCCCTAATCTCACCTTTAAACCCTCGGTTATTGATCCCCCATATACTTTGGGAGTGTTGTTGTTTAACAATTACCTAAATATGCACTCCCTCCCGAGTTATGCATACTAAATAGGCACAGCTAATTGAGAGCTCTTCAATCAACCAGAATATAAACATAGTTGAACAAATCGAGAAAAGCTATGGCTCAATTATATAAAAACATAACAAGAATTTATCTTACAAAAGGTTCTATCAAAACTCTAGANCCGCCTTGCTCCCAATGTGTTCTTGCCTCCAAATGTGTTGTCTAACCCTAAAGTAGTGTCACTTGCCTCCTTAGGTTTAATTTTTTTGTCCAAAATATGTCCCCTTTAAAACTAAAAAAATAAAAATAAAAAATCAAAATAATAAACTAAAAGTTCAAACTTGAAACCTCGCAATATGTACACCTACAACTACACTGTTAGTTCCCCGGCAACGGCGCCAAAATTTGAACACACCCAACTATGCCTTATAAAAAGGACAATGCGGTTGCAAATATAATCCGGTTTACAAGTCCGGAGTCGAATCCCACAGAGAACTAAGGTTTAGCTACAGCTGTTCACTATCACCAAGAAGACAAGCTTGAACAATTCCTAACTTATAGATATTAAAATTCTTGTGTTTAACTAATTAATTAACAAATTAAAATAATAAATTAACAACTAAAGATACTAAGAGTTAGAGACAAGATTAAGGAGGTCTAGAGTTATGATTTCCCCTATTGTTGGTATCCTTCCCGCTATGTCTTCTATAATTTTGCCTACCGATCATGAGCACTCTTATTACCGTAAATCTCTCCCGAGTAATTACGACAATTTACTAGACGCACTCTCTCGAGCTACGCTAGCTGGATTTTAATACAGCTCACTTCAGATCCCACCCAAGGCTTCGTTATCTCTAATCCCACTTTTAAACCCTCGGTTATTGATCCCTCATACACTTTGGGAGTAGTGTTGTTTAACAATTACCTAAATATGCACTTTCTCCCGAGTTATGCATACTAAATAGGTACAGCTAATTGAGAGCTCTTTAATCAACCAGAATATAAACGTAGTTGAACAAATAGAGAAAAGTTATGGCTCAATTATATAAAAACATAACAAGAATTTATCCTACAAAAGGTTCTATCAAAACTCTAGATAACAAATTAGCTATTCATAATAGTATGTAAAACTACAATACTAAAAGTCATAACCAACAATGAAAAATAGGAAGAGGAAGGAAAAACTCGTAGAAGAATTCTCCGCCTTGCTCCCAATGTGTTCTTGCCTCCAAGGGTGTTGTCTAACCCTAAAGTAGTGTCTCTTGCCTCCTTAGGTCTAATTTTTTTGTCCAAAATATGTCCCCTTTTCTTCCAAATAGGTTTAGGATGCCTTTTATACAAGTTGGAATAGTGTATAGCCGAAATAACCTTGTCCCGAACGAAATAGGACTCTTTTTTATGCCTGGAGAGGCGCGGCCGCGGCCAAAACGCGGTAGGACTGCGGCCAAACATGGTCTCTGATTTTCTGCCGCGGTCAGTTCCGCGGTCACGGTTTCGACCGCATTTTTTACCCTGTTTTGTTTGGAATTTGGAAAAACTTAAAACATGAAAGTTGTAGCGCTTTGAGTAGCTTTCCAACCATATATTGTGGAGCCCAAATGGAAATTGGAGAAAAAAGTTATGTCTATTTTACTAGACAGTACGCAGTATGCCTCCTCGAGTCTTCGTTTTGTTGTTTTATCATCCGTTGATCCCTGAATACGATCCCGGCTTAATTTCTTGGACTTTTACTCAGATTTCAAAGATTCAAATCACTTGAATTCATTCCACAACATCTATATAGCTCGGAATCACTCCTACATGGCATAAAACACACCGTTAGTGCAAAACACTAGCGATTAAAGCGCAAACTCAACTAAAGTGCAGTAAATTAGAGCGTAATAATTGACTAAAATATACAATTATAGCCTATCATCAACAGGCTGACCGAGTCATCGCATTTCATTCATATGGAAGTTACTTATTCTTCAGAGCGGTTGGCAGAGATTTATATCTCCGAGATCGTCCGTCTTCACGGTGTGCCCATGTTTATCATTTTTTATCGAGGTACAAAGTTCACCTTGCGCTTTTGGAGAGCGGTACAGTGTGATTTGGGCATGCGGGTTGAGCGGAGCACAACATTTCATCCTCAGATGGACGGGCAATCCGAGCGCACTATTAAGATATTGGAGGATATGCTTCGCACTTGTGTTATAGACTTCAGAGGTTCGTGGGATTAGTTCTTGCCACTTGCGGAGTTTGCCTACAACAACAGGTATCAGTCGAGCATTCAGATGGCTCCCTATGAGGCATTATATGGTAGGCAGTGCCGATCGCCAGTTGGATGGTTTGAACCACCAGATGCTCGATTGCTGGGTACAGACTTGGTATAGGATTCCTTGGATAAGGTCAACATTATTCAGGACCAACTTCGCACAGCTCAGTCTAGGCAGAAGAGTTATGCCGACCGTAGAGTTCGTGATATTGCATTCATGGTTGGAGAGAGAGATCCATTTTCCTCTTATACAAAAAGAAAATATTGAGGCTTGGGTTAAGATTGATACCAACAGTAATCCAAATACTAAAATTGGTATTAATAATTATCAAATAATTGATAAAATTGAGAAAAAGGCCTTTTTTATCTTACGATTCATCAAAACTCAAAAAATTCGAAAAAAGACTTTTTTGACTGGATGGGAATGAATGAAAAAATATTAAGTCGTCCTATATGAATCCAGAATTCTGGTTCTCCTCGGGGTAAATGCATTAGAAACTATTGTTAATAATCCCGTAGGTACTGAAACTATTAAAAGAACCCCTAATAATTTATTGGACTCCGGGTATCACCCATGAAAGGAGTGGTGAGGTTCGGAAAGAAGGGCAAGTTGAGCCCTAGGTATATCGGACCTTTTGATATTCTTGAGCGAGTGGGAGAGGTGCTTTACAGGATGTTGCCACCTGGTTTATCAGCATTTCATTCGGTGCACCATGTGTCCATGCTCCGGAAGTATCATGGTGATCCATCCCACGTATTAGATTTTAGCACTATCCAATTAGACAAGGATTTGACTTATGAGGAAGAGTCGGTGGCTATTCTAGCTCGGAAGGTTCATCAGTTGAGATCGAAGAGCTATCCTTCAGTTCGAGTTTAGTGGAGAGGTCAGCCCATTGAGGCAACTACTTAGGAGTCCAAGTCGGACATGCGAAATAGATATCCCCATATTTTCACTAGTCCAAGTACTTTTCTATGTCCATTTGAGGACGAACGGTTGTTTTAGAGGTGGAGAATGAGATGAATAGGTCATCTCATATTTAAAAACCTAATTCTATGATATGAAGCCTTAAAAATCATGTTTTAGCCTTTCTCAATTTGCGTACGCATTTCGGAAAGTTTTTATGTTGAAAAATGATAAAAACAAAAACATTTGCCTAAAAACTTTATTTGAATTGACTTTGGTTAACATTTTTTGTAAACAAACCCGAATTTGTGTTTTAACAGTCCCAGTGGGTCTGTATTGTGATTTGGGACTTAGGCGCATGCCCGGAATCAAAATCAGAAATCCCTAGCCCCAAATATCGGACTTTGTCGAAATTTGAAAGTTAAAAGCTTAATGAATTTGAAATATTTGGCCAATGTTTGACTTTTTAGATATCGGGTTCGTATTTTAGTTTCTAAACTCGGTATAGGTCCAATACCATATTTATGACTTGTCTGTGAAATTTGATGAGAAATGGAGTTGGTTTGCCATGATTCGGATGTCCGGTTGTGAAAATAAGAGTTTCAAAGTTTTCTTGAAAAAATTCCACTTGATTTGGTGTTCAATTCGTAGTTCTAGGTGTTATTTTGGTGATTTGATCGTGTAAGCAAGTTTGTATAATTTTTTTAGACTAATGTGCACTTTTGGGTTGGAGCCTCGAGGGTTCGGGTGAGTTTCGGGTAGGCTAGGTGAGTTTCAGGTAGGCTATAGAGTGAAATTTGACTTGGTGAAAGTTGCTGGTGTTTTAGATCTTGTTGCTGGCCTCTGATCTCGCATATGCGACCTCTGAAGGGTTCGCATTTGCGAGCTACTCATTGCAAATGCGAAGAGTAGCTGGGTCACACAGGTTTCACATTTGCGAAACAACCTTGGCATTTACGAAATGAGTCTGGGGAAGGCATTTTTCGCATTTACGATCACTAGGTCGCATTTGCGATCATTGGGTCGCATTTGCGATCATCCCAGGTCGCATTTACGAAGATAGCAGAAGTGTGAGAGTCTTCGCAAATGCGATGGATTTCTCGCATTTGCGAAGCCCAGGTTGCATTTGCAACATTTGTAGCTGGGTAAATATGACTTAGACGAGATTTTCGATTCATTCTTTAAATTTTCAAACTCAAGAACCCTAGAGGCAATTTTCCAAAGAAGTTTTCTTCCCCAAATCATTGGTAAGTGATTCTAAACTATTTTCTTTCAATCTTCCACTACATTTCACAAGTTTTTAACCTAAAATCTAGAGTTTTCATGGTGGAATTGAGGTTTTTTGGGTAGAAGTTAGGGATTTGATAAATCAGGGATTTAGACCTCAAATTGAGGTCGGATTCCAAAACCAATTATATAACCGGGCTCGGGGGTGAATGGGTAATCAGATTTTGGTCCGAATTTCGGGTTTTGACCAAGCGGGACCGGTCGTTGACCTTTGTTGACTTTTTCAATAATGGCCTAAATTGAATTATTTGCAATCGTGGGTAGTTCTTGAGGCTTAATTTGAATCGTTTGGTTGGTAATTTGCTAGATTCTATTGGTTCAAAGGCTTATTTGAGAGGAAAAGTCGTGGTTGAACTTTGACTTTGCCGTTGGAGCCTGATAAGTATCGTGGTTAACCTTGGCTTAAGGGATTAGGACTTAATTGTCTATTTGCTACGGGCTACGTGTTTGAATGTTGGGTATGACGTATAGGTAAAGTGACGAGTACTTATGCGTTGTTGTCGGGTTATAGCCTGCAGATGGGTCTTATTTTTGATATTGTTGCTTTCCTTAATCATAGTATCCATGATTAGTCTAGTTAATCATTGTGTTGATCGTTCTTATCATGTTTACCAACTTTGGTAACAATTGAGTATTGGTTCAAAGTTGAGGTTTGTGTTGTGGAACTAAATGTTGAAGTAAGACTTGTTCTTGTTATTTCTATCTCATTGTTGTCGTTCATTTTTTAGTGAGGGAGAGTGTTAATTCACGAAGGGTGATGTCGTTCCATATTATGAGTGTTAATGCACGAAGGGTGATATCATGCCATATCATGAGTGTCAATGCACGAAGGGTGATGACGTGCCATGTTATGAGAGAGTTAATGCACGAAGGGTGATGTCGTGCCGTTTCTATAGATTTATATGGTGATGTTGAGAGTAAAAGCACGAAGGGCGATGCCGTGCATTTTCCTTTACTGTGTTTACTCGTTCTTATTTGTTCAAGGTATATCGGTTGATCAAGTTTTTATTACTGTTGTGATTCTTTATCTTGTGATCCCCTCAGCATGCCCTCCTCCCGATATTACTTGTTTAGTTTCTTTCATTGCTGTTATTTGTACATATACTGTCAAATTGCACAAGTTTATTTGTGGGTGTCTTGTCATAGCCTCATCACTACTTCGCCGAGGTTAGACTCGACACTTACCAGTACATGGGGTCGGTTGTACTGATACTACACTCTGCACTTTCTGTGCAGATTTTGGTATTGACCCCAGTTGATCGAGAAGCATAACAGCTCGGACCGGTTCACCGGAGACTCAAGGTAGATATGTCAGTGTTCACAGACCTAGAAGTCCTCGTCTATCTTTTCTGTTTACTGTTTCTTTCATTCAAATAGTTGTATTCCTTTCATACTTATACCTGTAGTAAATACTAGAATGTTCGTGAATTGTGACACCAGATCCAGGTAGCAATAAATGATGAAGTTGTTATAATATTCCGCACTCGTTGTATTTTATTTCAGCTTATTTACTGTTGTTTAATGAGTTGAATAAGGTTTGACTTAATAACTTTCTAGCGTTGGCTTGCCTAGCAAGTGGAATGTTAGACGACATCACGGTCCCGATGGCGAAAATTTCGGATCGTGATATACAGTAGCAAAAATTACCTAAAAATAGGGGAGTCCAGCTATACGCGACTGTATTCAGATTTTTTTGCACCTTTTATTCATGAATAGAATAATGACAATCACCTTAAAAATAGGTATGTCCAGCTGTCTAATAACCGAAAGAGGATCAATTAACGTGATACACTCCTAATATAACTCAACAAAATTAATTCTACATATATTTGGCTGAAATTGTTCTGTATTCCATGTATTCACGCGATTGTATTTATAAATACAACTAGTTACTTTAGCTCGGGCTGGGTCCGAGCCCAAAAAAATTAAAGCTTGCAAGAGTATTTGAAATCAGAAAAAATAATTATTTTCTTACTTTGGACTTCTATGTTATTTTTAAAAATATGTATTCCTTTAAGTTCTTGAAGTCCAGCTGAACCTTAGTATGTGTAATTTTTATTTTTTTCTAATTTTTAAAATTTCTTGAAATCAATTTATTTTTCTAATTTTTATTTAAGAGAATTTAGCAAGTAAAATGTTAGATGCTCAACTTTTAATTTGGTAATTGATTCTACTAATGAAAAAAATCTTACGCATATTAAAATGAGAGTCCAACTGAGCCTTGGCATTTTAATCCTATTTGACATGTCAACTTCTCTTNTGGCAATTGACTCAACTAATGGAAAAAATCTTATGCGCAATATAAAATGAGATATATATAGTGTACTATCCTAAAGATGAGTTGATTAGACAATTTGATATTAAAAAGGCAGCAACTACATTTTGTAAAGTTATTGTACACATCGAAAATCATAATAATATTTTTCATATAATGAGGTAATATTGGTACAAACAAAAAAGTAGATATATTTATTTTTATCAAGTAATTTTATCAGGTAGATGTTATTGGATAAATCTTTACACATTGTGACAATGTTTGTCATTTGATGAATAAATTTTGTTGTAACGTATTAAAAAATGTGACATTTACGCTCTCTTCCTCGAATATTTATAGCTAAACAGTGCCATCTTTCAAGAGCGTTTATTTAAAATTTCAAACATATGAACACGATATACATGATCATAAGTAAATAAATTAGTGAGAAGCTACATAGAAAATTTTGAATTAATAACTTGTCTTTGTATTTTTCTGGCCACTTTTAACTTTTAAAAAAATTAAAAAAACGTCATCAATATTATATTGCTACACCTGTATTATTGTAATAGGAAACTAATGAAGTTTCTCATAATTAAACATATCATGTAAAATAAAATAATGAAAAGTTCTATTGTAATGTTTGTAGACGTTTATACAAAATTGAATACCAAAAATTAAAAAGTTTACTCTTGTTCGCTTTAATGTTATACTCTTTCATGTTTACTTTGTATCAAAAGAATATCTTTTAGATACAAAATTTTTATTTACATACTTTAGTTTCATTAAGTGTATATCTGCTAAAATATCTTATTTGTATGTTTGATAAGAATATAAGACAACATCAAAGTATTTCATCCGTCTAATAATATTTTTGTTGAAGCAAAGCTGATCCAAATTGTAATACAAGATAGGGGTAAGGTTTGCGTACATACCATCTTCCCAAATTCCATTTGTGGATACACACTAAGTACGTCATTGTTATATCTAAAATAAGTCAGAGCAATTTTTTTTGTAGATGAAAACGTCTTAAATAATAATTAATAAAAATAACTCAACGTTTTGTGTTTGAGATGACATAGTAATATTTAAGAATAAGCTTTTCATTTCGTAAATAATTTACAGTGTAGAATCATTTAGTTGCTTGTTTATAATAGTTAATAATTTGCTTGTTCTTATTTTTAATATCCAATCGAAAATTAAGAAAAAGAATGCTTAGACAATATTAAGCTGATATATATCTATCTCCAAAACACTCCCAAATTAATATTTGTACAGTAAATCATACATTTAGAAAATATATCCTATGTGCTCTTTTAAGTGCTTATGTTTCATAATTTTGTTAATTTTAATGTAAAATATGAACAAAAAATGTCTGGATTTATATAATGTTTAAAATTTTAAATGGCTAAGCATTAGAGACATCCACAGAATCTACAGTTCTACACCCAAAAAGGCTAAAAGTGGGTCCCGTGTGAAATGATTGTATTGGGAAAATGTATCATGACATAACTAAAGGGTAAAATTGTCAAATATGATATCAATTTTGAAGGTAACAATCGTAACTTTTTAGTCAGCCAATACAATCGTTTTAATTTAATAAAATTACGATAATAACCTTTTCGACACGGTTTTGTACCGGATGCAGCTCATTTATAACCGGAGGCTGCTCTCATTCCCACTTATTAATAATAGGAATGAGGTAAAAACACATGGACTACATATGTTTAATTATGAATTTCATGTATTTGCGCGAGTGTATTTATAAATACAGTGAGGTAATCCGCCTAAAAAAAGTGATTATGAGTATTTAATAACGGAAAGCGCAATATTGAATTGTATTTAGTTTCACATATTGAATTCAATTGTATTCAAACAACAAAAGATCAAGAAAATAGGGTGTATTTTGATTGTATACATTGTATTTAATTCACATATATTCACTACTATACATTATATTCAATTCGACTCTATTCAAATAAATAAAAAAACACAAAACATAGTGATATTCGGTTGTATTAAAAAAAAAACAGATCTTGAAACTACATAAATATAGGCAAAAAAATATATTTATACAAAAAATATAATGTATTTGAGTGTATTTGTATAGAATACAATACATTTGTATTATTTTATGTGACTAAAAAGCAAAGATGAGAAGAAATTTCTATGCTTCCAGATGAGAAGATTGTGTTCCGTGCTTCTCTTGTGCCAGAGCATGGCCTTCTTGTTCGCCTAATACCTCATGGAAATTAGCATATTTTCATCTCAAGAAGTGAATCATTTTCTTGTTTTAATTGGTTTGAGCAAAATTAAGATTTGGCAATCATGTTCGTCGATTCTAGTATTCGGCCAAAGGAGAAGATTGTGTTCAAAGAGAGAGAAGGAAGAAAGAGAGATTGATGAAAAAATTGCTGAGATTTTGAGAAAATCGTGTGTTAACTGGGAAAAAAAGAGAGAGAAAACATAAATAGCGTATAGAATATACCATAAATACCTATTTTGCTATAAAGTATAAAAGGTAGCTATAAAAAATAATATTTTAAAATAATTTTAATTTATAATAATTAGGGTGTATACCTTTGCTATAGGAGGTAAAATTTCTTTTTTTTTTGTTGGAATTTTTACCTCCTATAGCAAAGGTTAACACCTTATTTATCTTAAATAAATACTATTTAAAAAAATTATATTCTATAGATACCTTCTAATGTTTATATTAAAATATCTAATTTTGGTTACCTCCTACCCCTATGCCACTAGATACGCTATCCAGTTACACTATTTTCTTTCTCTCTCGAGATACTTTGATACATATCATTCTCTTCCCCGTTCCCTTAAAATTTGCCTGGTATACCTATACCGAAGACTTCTCTGACTTTCTCTTTGTCTTAATTGTGGCAACAACAACATTCACATCCTTAGGCACAACATCACCTTTGAATTCTGACTATGACGACATAATTGCGGGCAACATCGATCACTTCAAGAAGATCCATGCCTAGAATAATTTAGGCGTTTGTTGCCGCTGGAAGCTTAAAGAATCGGAGTTTTATTATGGCAATAATTTGGTGAATCCAAACATGATTGCCGGGAAGCTAAGGGCTGACCACGGCAGTTGGATTGTTGTTCACCACTTGCGAGGCAAGCGAAACTATCAGTTTTTTACTGTACAGGATGCGTGGGAACAGTGAAATTCAGGGTTTATGCTCGACGGTGGACTCGCCGGAAATTAAGGTTTGCTCTTGAACAAAGACGACGGAGTTTGGGGCTGAGCAACTTGATTTTTTGTTAATATATTTCAATATTTTTTCAACGTGTCACGCTGTATTTTATTGTATTCACTGTCTCGCTATACGCTATGAATGTATTCATATATTTTTTTAATTAATATAATTTATGTATGCAACAACAACAACAAACAACAACTACCCAGTATAGTCCCACAAAGTGGGGTCTGGGGAGGGTAATTTCTCTGAAGATTGCTATATTTTTGGGGTATTTTTTGGTTGAAAATCTTTTTTATAACTGGAAATACAAATTTTGTGTATTATAATTGAGTTTGTTGAGTTATATTAGGAGTCTATTATGTTAATTGATTCACTTTCCGTTTAAGAACAGTGTAATCCCCGTTTCACGCCATGAATACAGTCGAGTACAGTCAAGTACAATAATCTATCCAGCTGTAATCCCATGTTTCACGCTATGAATATAGTCGAATACACTCGAATACAACAACTGATTAGGTGGACTTCCCTGATTCACGCTTATTTTTGCTACTGTATTCATGAATACAATAGCTTAAATACATCTAATACATCTTATAACAACAGAAAACGTATCTACAATCCATAATATAGCAAATAGTATCTATAGATAGTTAATTACCACATTATCACTAAAAGATAGTGCTTTATGAAAAGGGGTTTTGACATAGTTACCCACAAAAATAAAATTATTTACCCTTGTCTACCCATTTATTTTTCTACCCATAAACTAATTACATTTCCTACCCATAGTAGGTTTTGTGGGGAATTTTTTCTTTATTCTTCAATTCTTTTTTATTTCTATGCTTATTTTCTTTTTTTTTTCTTTTCTCCTTTTCTTTTTTCTCGTTTTCTTCTTATTTTTTTCTTTTTTCCTTTTTTAATTTCATTTAACCTTTTTTTATATTCCTTTTCTCTTCATAATCTAATTTCATTTACCGTTTTCACTATTTTTTTTTATTTTTTTATATTATTACTAAAGAAAAATCAAATTGTATACCAATTAAATATAGCTAATACAACCAAAAAAATATTAACTAACATATGATACTAGTATAGTATATAGCTATACCAACAGGGTATACAATTGTACGCAATGAGTTAAAAAAATTAATTTAATTATTAAACTCAAATAATATCAGTTATCAATAAAAAAATTAAAAAATTCTAAAAGGATCTAATTGTAAGAGTATACCATTACATCATATAACATACTATAATTTTTTTTTGGCATTTTTAATTTGTCCCTCACGCTGGGTAAAAGCTTAAAATAAATTAAAAGGGAAAAGACAATTGAATTTACGGGTAATAAGTATACTATTATAGTATATTGTATACTATTGCAGCATATTGTTACAGTATCTTGCATATTATTATAGTATACCATAGCGATATACTGTAATTGTGTTCTTCGATTTTCAACTGAAATTTTCGATCTCAATTACCTCAAATCAGGTCCAAATGCTATCAAGTTTTAGTATGAACTTCCAGAAGGTACTACAAGCAATATTTAACAGGACCCACTTTGAATCAAACAAGAAATCTTCAAAAATAAAATTGAGTTTCAAGCCCAACAATGGTGGATATTCAATCTTGGGAGTGAACTTTTCTCTTCTGAAATTAATCTTGTCAATTTGCCATATTCCTGAATGGAATTGATGTGTTGTTGTGTCTGTTTGTATGTTTCTTCAAAATCTTTTTTTATTTTTTCTACTTCCTCCACCACCTCGTCTATTTGGGGGTTTTGCAGATATATAGGAAGTGAAACTAGCGGGTAAATAGTTTGGGGAGTATGAGTAGAAGTAGTAAATAGTTTGGGTCGGGACATTAAAGGGTAAATAGTTTGAAATTAATGGGTATAAAGTGAGACTTAGTCTTATGAAAATTTCTCTTTTTTTTTTTTTTAACAGAAAGGGTTTTCAGAGCC
>MU717854.1:11072-36417 GCA_026770625.1 Nicotiana glauca
TATTTATCATTTGTCTCTAGAAAGGACAATTAATCCACAAATATAAATTTGAGCTCCAAATTCAAGTCCGAATTCAAACAAAAGGGAAGACCCTTTTAGCTTGAACCCGCTACCTAATTCGAAATCCAATTTATATTTGTGAATTAATTCCATATATTCCTAAGAATTTATTGTTGTATGAAGGCAACTCATGAGAATAAGTGCATACATACCTATATCACAAAATAGCTAATCACAAGCCTTGGTCCAGGCCCAAACATGCACAAGGTACGCGAATAGGACTGGACCGTTCATTAGGATGGTTGAAACTTACAGGTTATCGGTAGGCTGTTGAGCCCACATCCTTAAACAGTACAAACGTTAATTCAATTTAAACAGACATCCAATGAAACTGATTTAATCTATTCTATTCATATCCAAACGATGCTAATCCTTTTAATTCCAATTCATGCACATATTAACCTAATTCCCTATTTGTTGATGAATTTTTGAATTTATTAATGTTGAAAATTGGAACAAAAACGTGAGTTTGAATAGCAATTCTATTAATACAAACTGACTAGCCTCCAACTAAGTTAAACTAACATTATACGATGAATTTGGACCATTAAAACTAACTGCTGAAACATGAAATTGTGCTTTTACCACTACCAAAAGCTGAAACAATCCAAAAGTCATATCATAAAATTGATTTATAAAACGAATTAGCTAGTATTCAAAACACACATAGAGATCTAACATATAACATTCTCATAGTTCTAGTCCAATTATACAATTCCGATTTCAAAGGACTGAATTAATGTCTAAAATAAGAGGAAAATAGTCCAATTGTATAATTCCTAAAAATTTCTAAATCATTGAATGTTAACTGCTAAAACTATCATAGACTAGTATATATGTAATCACCAACAGCAATAACTATCACATGAAGGATATACTAATCAGTGTTTAAAAAGCTATGAACAACTCATATTTTTACTCCAACAAGAGCTTCAATTACAAATTTCCCAAACTCAACCATTAGAGATTGAACGTGTACCTGGAATTATAAGGAATAGAGGAAAGTTAGCAATAGAAAACAGTCAACAGCAGCGAGCAACTTCAGGAAATTGAATCAACAATCTAGGAGGATTCAAAAAATAAACAGGAAGCAAATTTTGATCCACAAAATTGACTAAGTGACTTTCAAAGGCCTTGAATAGCTAAATGCAGAACGGAAACAGAGTAATTGAGCTATTTTGATCAATGAAACAGTGATATTTTGGATTTTTACTAATGTTTATAGTGTTTTTAGAGTTTTTATGTTTTGAATTTCGAAAATCTGATCTGAGATTTGAAGAGGAAGTTGGAGAGGGAAAATGTGGAGGTTCAAAACTTGTTAAAGAAGGCAAATGAATGCCTATTTATAGGCAAACTTAGAGTATAATTTCAGATTTTTATTTTACTCTTTAGTCCCTATTTTATTTCTATTTTTAGCCCTTATTTTCTGACTTGTACTACAAGTAAGTGCCTCTTATTTGTTGAAATCTATACTAAAGTCTATTCTGGAAGGTCCTATACCCATTACAATTCCTATACTACCCTTTCCCTACTTTGAAATTACTATTCTTAAAGAAACTACCCTTTTTCAATGCCCAAACTACCCTTATTACCTCCTAAAATTACTGCTCAACCAAAGCATCTTCAGCTATAATCCAAACTAAGTCTTAAATTCTAATACAGCCCCCACTTGATACTAACCAAACTAAACAACTAATTAAGCTAACTAATCAAAGAACAAATTCAGCGTGGACTTCAATTTTAACAAGAATCAATAGTTTATAAAAATATTCAACTGAAAACAATCACCTAAGCTAATTAAACCTAAATTAACACCTAACAATTAAACTAACTAAAACTGCATAAGTGCTAATTAAACCTGACTTGACACCTAATCGATCGACTGACTAAAATGATCAGGACAGAACAAGCTAAACAATAGAATGAAAATTAACCTAAGAAACTTACAGAAACATGCATTACTAATTAATCTAATTAACAGAATTACCACACAAACAAATTACTAATTAAACTATTCAAAAATTAGAACTACACTTAATTAAAAGATAGAACAAGAATCGAACTAATTGAAACTAAAAATGAAAAAAATGACTTACTGAGACAGAAACTCCGGCCAGCCAAATCGTCTGAATCCTTCCAAGATTCCTGATGCGTATAATCCCTAATAGCATATTTTCAAAAGAAAACATATGATTAGGGATTTTACGGTCCGAAATCATAAGGATTTTGAATTAGGGTTCTTGGCCGGAAAATTTTAAATGGATATTTGAGGAGTTCCAGGCAGATTTGAAGCAAACAAGTATGGGGGTTGGGTAGAGGAAACTCAGGCGGTGTTGGGGTGTTAATTTGGGTGAGTTTGGGCGAGGTGGTGACTTGGCCGGAGAAATTAAAAATCAAGATTCGAAGGTTTCCGGCAGGATCTGAAAGAAACTAAAGGTGGGAATGGGAAGAGGGATTCGTGGGGAAGCTATGGTGTTTTTCTGGTGGTCATTGGCGTAGGTGGTGTTCGCCGGTGGTAGGGTTCCGGCGGAGGAAACAACACTGTTCGAGGATCTAGGCTAAGATTCGAGGGAAATCAAAGGCAGGGTTGGAAAGAGGAAGGAAAGGGGAGCTTTTGGTGTTAATTTGGACTGAAAAAGATGCCGGCCGCCGTCGTGAGGCAATTTTCGGCGGCAGAGCACGGCGGGGTAAGGCAGAATTATGACGGAGGTGGCTATGACGATCAGTACGAGGAAGAAGAGTTAATTTTGTTAGGGCTATGACATTTTAGACATTTTATGTGATATGCGAATTAATCGAGAGCCGTTGGATCAATTTTGACGGATGGCCCAGATTTAATCATGACGAAACGTCGTCGTTTGAAGACATTGAGGCTGGACTGGGCAGAGTTCATCATTTGGGATGGGGTCAAAAATAAAAAATGTGTTTGAGGGTTTGGGCCTGACTTTGGCCCAATATTGGGCAGCCTATTATTCTTTATTTATTTTGCTTTATATCTTTTGTTTATTTATTTTGTTTGTTTTCATTTTGTATTATTATTTTTCTTGTATTTTTTTATTTTTTCTGATTTTAATAAAATGCCAAAACAAAGACCTAGTTAAACTATTTAACTCCTAAAATTATTTAAAACTCTATTTAAAGATAAAATGCAACAATTAACAATTAAAAGTGCAAAGAGACTATTTTTTTTTATAATTTTCTTTAAATGTTGTTCTAAAACTAATTAATACCTAATTAATACTAAAATTGTAAAATTAAATCCCTAAATGCAAGTGCATATTTTTGTATTTTCATATGAATTATCATGCAATCAATTAACACCAAATTCCACAAAAATTCACAAAAATTTGTAAAATCATTTTATTTGAAACTTTTGGAACAATTTGTTTAGGGAAAAAATCACGTGCTGACATTAATCACATTACAACACAATCCCGAAATTTACCAAAACCCGACCCTTGGTCCCACGTCTCGAAACCCGACAAAATTTACATCAATAAAATCCCTACCCCCCACGAGTTCATTCATACCAAAAGTACCAAAATTCAATCACAAATGGCCCCTAAAATCCCTAATTCTAGGTCTCCAATTTGTCAAGCCCTAACCCCCAATTTTCCATTGATATTTCCATAAATTTCAAGCTTATAACCTTAAAAATCATCCTAAAAACAATTTTAGGGACCAAGGACCTTACCTCTAAGAAACCCTCTTGAATTCTCCCTTGAATTTGCTCTCTAAAGCTTCTTTCCATTTGAAATGTTATGAAAAATAACCCAAATTCGCGAAGGAAACCTTTTATATTTTATGACCCAGGCTTTTCGCACATGCGGTCCCTATACCGCACCTGCGGTACCGCATCTGCGGCCAAAGCACCGCATATGCGGTTTTCACTTAAAACCAAGGTTCCGCATCTGTGGCTCACATTCCGCACCTGCGGTCTCGCAGGTGCGACCAAACATCCGCACCTGTGCTTCATCCCTTCATGCCAAATTTCACATCTGCAGCTAGCCTTCCACTTCTGTGGTCCCCAAGCCGCATGTGCGGTTATGACAGTGGTTCAGTAGCTTCAGCTACAAATCTCAACTCCAATTCTCCCGTCAACCATCCGAAATCACCCCGAGGTCCCCAGGACCTCAACCAAAAGTACGAACAAGTCATAAACCACCTTCCAAACTTGTACCAATCTTCAAAACACCTAAAGCAATATCGAAACATCAAATAACCACAGATTCAAGCCTAAGAACTTTAAAACTTTCGAATTCCGCTTTTAATCAAAAAGTCTATCAAATCACGTCTGAATGAACTCAAATTTTGTACACACATCATATTTGACACAATGGACCTACTGCAACTTTTAGAATACCTTTCTGACATCGATATCAAAATCTCCGCTATCAACCGGAAAACGCCAAAAATTCATTTTCGCCAATTCAAGCCTAAATCTGTTCCGGACCTCCAAATCACATTTCGATCATGCTCATAAGTCCCAAATCACCTTCCAAAGCTATCCGAATCATAAAAATAAAATTTCGAGATCGTTTGCTCACAAGTCAACTTCCGGTTAACTTTTCTAACTAAAGGTCCAACTTAAGAGACTAAGTGTCTCAAACCTTCCCAAAATCATTCCGGATTCGAACCGACTGACCCGATACCACATAACACAGATAAACAAAGCATAAATAAGAATAAATAAGAAATACGGGACGGTAATTCATGAAACGACCAGTCGGGTCGTTACAGATTTAAAGCTTGTATTTGTATTCATCCATTTACTTAATATATATCAGTAATAAATTTTGAATCCAATCTATAAATTTAAAAATCTAAATCAGCCTTTGAATACATGGATGATAATGAAACTAAGAGTAAGAGCTCGTTTGACCAAGCTGCCAAAAAATGCTTATTTGAAAAGTGCTTTTGTTTAAAAGTACTTTTAAAAAAAGTGCTTTTATAAAATAGCAGTTTGTATTGGCTAATTTGTTTGAATATTGCTTTTTGAAAGCTCGTTGTGTTTTGCCAATCTTTTAAAAAATTACTTTTAAGTATCAAATTCGAAAAAAAGGATAGTAAATATTCAATTTGTGATTAGTATAATTTAAAAATTTATTATAAAATAATTCGATTAAATATAAAATATAAAGCAAAATATAAATTAAAATTCTAATATATATAATATATAGTTATTCCAAAGCAATAACATTGAGTGTTTGGTATTATTTACTCTTTAAATGATAAGTTAATTATGTTAAAAATATATCATTCAATATAAATTAAAAATCTACTCTTAAGAATAGGAGAAAGATAATAAAAATTTGACTATTATAAAAAAGAGAAGAAATTCATAGTAGAAATTAAAAAAAAGAAAAATATAAATTTAATAAGGGATAATTTGAAAAAAGATAAATTTATTGTAAGATTATTTTTATCTTGAGCAAATTAATTTTCTGATTCGGCTTCCACTTCTACTTCTTGGAAGAAGCTATAATTTACAGTTTCTCCCCAAAAGCAGAGAAACTACTTTTGCTACTATTCAAAAGTACCTTTTTATTTAGGCCAAACACCTTAAAATTTTCAAATAGTACTTTTTTGACCCAAAAAAAATTGCTTTTAGCCTCCGAGAAACTTAGCCAAATAGGCTCTAAGATCATTTCCCTATTTGTTAGCTTGTTATTAATAATATTCCTCATAAGTGGATGCAAGCCTCTAATGTTTAGAAGTATCATAATTCATAAGTATATTGATGCCACAAAAGCACCCTCCTCCTCTTCCTCCTCTCAAATGAACTTCCAATTGCTCATCAACCGACTCTTACATAGTAAAAAGTGATTAATTTGCTAAATTGTGACGACCCGACCAATCGTCTCATGAGTTACTACTCCATTTCCCATATTTCTACTTCTTTATGCTTTGTTATCCGTGTTTTGTGGTATCGGGTTGGTCAGATTGAGTGCGGAATGATTTTTGTTAAGGTTTGAGACACTTAGTCTCTTTAAGAAGGTTTAAGTTGGAAAAGTCAACTGGATGTTGACTTATGTGTTAGAAGGTTCGGATGTGAGTTCCGATGGTTCGGTTAGCTTTAGAAGGTGATTTATGGCTTAGGAGTATGATCGAAAGTGGTTTTGGAGGTCCGAAGTAGAATTAGGCTTGAATTGGTGAAGTTAGTATTTTGGCGATATCCGGTTGGTAAGTGACATTTTGATCCGAGGGTCGGAATAGAATTTCGAGAGTTGCTGTAGCTTTGTTATGTCATTTGGGATGTGTGCACAAAATTTTAGGTAATTCAGATGTGGTTTGGTTGGGTTTTTGATCAAAAGTGTATTTCGGGAGCTTTTGGAAAACTTAGGCTTGAATTCGATGCGTTTTGGTGGATTTGATGTTGTTTGAGGTATTTTGATGATTGGAACAAGTTTGAATGAGGTTATAGGGCGTTGGTGCTTTTGGTTGAGGCCCCGGGAGCCCCGGGCGTGTTTCGGGAGGTTAAACGGATCAATTTCATGTTTTGAGAACTTCAGAAATTGCATGTTTCAGTTGCAGGCATTTTGGCCTTCGCGTTCGCGAAGGGCCGGGGTTCGTGAGTTTTGCATTCGCAAGGGTCCATGCCGCGTTCGTGAAGGTTTGTCAGAGGACTGCACCACGTTCGCGAGTGTGTATACGCGAACACGTAGGAGGAGTTGGGTCTGATGGTCAGTTAGTCATCGTGTTCGCAAAGGTCAAGGCTGTGGAAGCATTGCATTCGGGACTTGCATGTCGCGTTCGCGTAAGGTAAAAGTTGATCAACACAATTTTGTGCCATGCGTTCGCGAGAGGTTGACCGCGTTCACGAAGAAGGATTTTTAAGTGCTGGGCAGAATGTTTTAAAAAGGCTATTCCGCAATTTTGAGGTTAAGAACCTCCATTGTTGAGCGATTTTGGAGCTTTGGAGAGATAATTGAAGAGGGATTCAAGGGGAATCACCTGGAGGTAATATTTTTGAACTCAATACTCGTTTCTCTTGTGAAATCTACCTAAAAATTTATGAAACTTAAGCTAAAAATGGAAGAAGCTAGGGCTTGGGATTTTGAAATTTGATTTGGGGGATTTGACGAACCAGTTGGGGTCAGATTTGAGAACTTTTGGTATGTATGAACTCGTGAGGAGATAAGGAACCCATTGATGTAAAAATTTCTGAGTTTGGAGAAGTGGGCTCAGGGCTCGATTTTGGTAATTTCGGAATTTGTGCCTGTTATTGATTGTTTTTGCTTGGGCTTTGTTCCCTTAGCATATTGTGATGTATTCGTTCTGATTTTGGATAGATGCGATGCGCATGGAGGTCGATTTGGGGGCCAAAGGCGTCGCAAGATAGAGATTTTGCCGGTTCGAGGTGAGTAATGATTGTAAATGATATCCTGAGGGTTTGAAACCCCGGATTGCACATCGTAGTGCTATATTGAGGTGAGACACGGGCTGGATGCTGAGCGTGGGGTCTTTTACTACTGGGTATTGTGACTCGGTCCGTCGCGATTGATGATTTTACCACATATTTGACTGATACTTGTTTGTTATCATCATAATTTGGGCTGATTGTCATATTTGGGCTTCGTGCCAACTATATGAACCCTTCGGGGGATTTTTATCACTATTTCCTCACTATTTCGACTTATTACTTGAACTCAGTCTTGTTGATATCTATTGTTTTACAAACTCAGCCAGTTTTACTCAGATTTGAAACTTAAATGATATTTGTAAATCATGTTTTAGGCTGAGAACTACTATTTTACTAATGCCCGAAGGGCTTGTGATGATATCCGACTGAGTGCGGCCGAGGGCTATATGTGAGGATACACTGAGTGATATGAGGCCGAGGTCTTGAGATGCATTTATACACCACGAGGTGGCTTGAGTGATGTGAGGCCGAGTGCCGAGAGATGATGCCACGAGGTGGCTTGATATAACGCTTGGGCCGTAAGAGGCCCCTCCGGATTCTACACACCCACAGTGAGTGTGAGTACCCATTGTTCTAAGAGTGAGCCAGAGGGGCTGAGAGTGTTCTAAGAGTGAGCTCGAGGGGCTAACACTATTCTAAGATTGAGCCCGAGGGGCTTGTACTGTTCTGAGATATTGCTCGAGGGGCGAACCTTTATGTGTTCATCTTTCATATTTACTTGTCATTTTACTTGTTATACTATGGTATTTTGCTCGAGGGACGAATTTTCTGTGCTTATCGGCACTAACTGTTTTGCATTCATTTGCGTAACTGTTGAAAATGTCATTTTCAAAAGAGGTTTAAACTGCGCTAAGGTATTTCTAAAGATTTCACAGCTGCACTGCTTTTCTCAAAGGGTTTTACACTGCTTCTATACAACATGCTGGTTTGCTTTACGTGATTTCTTACTGCTCAGTTGTTATTTACCTTTATTACTCACTGAGTTGGAGTACTTACTTTACTCCCTGCATCGTGTGTGCAGATGTAGGTATTTTTGCACCCGATAGAGAGTTTTAATTGATCGGAGGTAGAGTTATCGGAGTTAGCAAGGTGACTGCCAGCGTTCGTAGCACCGCTTTCCTCCCTTTTTGTTTATTAGTCCTATTTGAATATTCCAGATCTTGTAGTTGTAATTATACTCTAATAGATGCTCGTGACTTGTGACACCCCGGTTTGGGCTGTGTCGAGATGGTTCTACTATTATTATCTATGTTTTCGCAAATTTATTGCTATTAAATCATGCTTTAAAACTATTTTATGGTAATTAACTGCTTAAAGAGCTGTGCTGTATTGGTCTGGCTGGCCTTGTTTTCACGAGAGGCACCATCACGACCGGGTTCGGGGTTAGGGTCGTGACAAGTTGGTATCAGAGCCTAGGTTACATAGGTCTCACGGGTCATGAACATGTTTAGTAGAGTCTCACGGATCGGTACGGTGCAAATTCCTTCCACGCGTTCGCATGCGCGCATGAGCGCTCAGTATTAGATGTGCCTTGATGGCTTGTGATTCCCCGATCGATGGGCAAGAAGTAATCTCTGTGAGTTTATGTTGGGCCAGTCAGGAGGACTTGAGGCCGGATCTTTGCCTATGGCTTGAGCACCGAGTTGCTGATTGTGTGAACAAGTGTCTTTGAACTTATATGTTTGGTAGTGTCCCTGTTAGTGGAAATGACGGCTGTGGCTATGTGATGAGTATGTTAGTACTGCGAGGTGTATCCATATGATTTGGAAGCGATGAAAAGGGTCTGCTGAATGATGGAAGAACTATTAGATGCTTGAATTCCATCTTGATTCGAGTTATAGCCTGAGTTATGGGCATCTGAAGAATCTTTCCATGTTCCTAGTTGGGAGTGAAGTAAATTTCATATTGCGGTATGAGTCCAGACTCAGGAAGGTCAAGTGACTGCGTAATGATTGTGACGGTGGGAGGTACACAAAAATGTTAGTTGGAGGCAAAGCAGGTGGATGTCACGACCCAATTCCCAAACCCGGTCGTGATGACGCCTCTTGTGAAGACAAGGCCAACCAACAAAACAACAATGCCCCTTTTTAACAGTTAACAAACATAAATGAATGAATGATATGACTTAATGACATTAATAACTGATATTTACCACCCAACACAACCCGTTCGGGGTGTCACAAATCACGAGCATCTAAAGAAGACTGAACACCACTACAGGACAAATAATATATACTAAATAAAATCTGGAGTTCAAAAGATGAAGTCCGGTGCCGCGAACGCTGGCGGTCATCTTGCTCAGCTACAATAGTAATACCTTCAATCCGCTAATAACCCGCTACTGGGTGAACAATACCTGCAATTGCACGCGAGGTGCAGGGAGTAAAGTGAGTACTCCAACTCAGTGAGTAATAAGAGTAAATAATAACTGAGCGGCAAGAAATCACGTAAGAGCACTCCATCATGCAATATGGGACAGCACAACCTTTTGAGAAAATAGTAATTCCGTGAAAATCCTTTAGAAAATATCTGGCTCAGTTAAAAACCTCTTTTGAAAATTTCCTTTTTCCAACAGTCAAGCAAATGAATGCATAATCAGATAGTGCAAGTCCGCACATAAGTCAGCCCCTCAAGCACAACACTCCATTAACAAATAACACCAGGGGAATCTGATAACAGTGCAAAAAATAGCATGGATACCAATGATATAAGAGTGCTGAATGTCATGCCATGTAGTACAAACAGGAACCAATGCATGAATGCAATGCAATGCACATGACCGCTGTGGCATGCAGCCGGGTCCATTTGGGTACCCGGGCTCACTGTGAGGGTTCAGACTCCGGAGGGGCTCCTACAGCCCAAGCGCAATATCAATATCACACCGCTGCGGTGCACAGCCCGATCCATCCTCAGTCCAGGAATGCATATATAACACTACTGCGGTGCGCAGCCCGATCCATGCTCAATCCAGAAATGCACATAAGCCACTAAGGCAATACTCAAATAATGGTTCTCAGTTCAAAACGTCAGTAAGATATCATTTAAGTTTTCAAATCAAGAAAAATGTCCAAATTTGCAAAACCGCATTAAAACCCTAGACCGAGATCAAATAGTATGTAAAAGTAATGCGAAAATAGTGATATCAATCCTTAAAGAATCCACATAGTTGGCACGAAGCCCAAACATGGCAATCAGCCCAAATCATGATGATAACAAGTAGTTTTAGCCAAATACGTAGTAATTTCATCAATAAGGATGGACCAAGTCACAATCCCCAACGGTTCTCTACCCCACGCTCGCTATCCGGCGTGCAAGTCACTTCGATACAGCACTATGATGTGCAAATCCGGGGTTTCAAACCCTCAGGATATCATTTACAAGTATTACTCACCTCGAACCGATGAAATTCATCGCTCGCGACGCCTTTGCCCTTCAAATTGGCCACGCGCATCGAATCTAACCACAATTAGAGCGAATACATTACAATATGCCAAGGGAACAATACCGAATCGAAAACAATCGAAATATAGCAAAAATCCCGAAACTAGCAAAACCCGAGCCCCGGGCCCACTTCTCGAAAAATTACAAAACTCACATTACCGGATTACTCATCTCTCCACGAGTCTATATATATCAAGTTTATCAAAATCGGAGTTCAAATGCCCCCTTAAATCCCAAATTTTTCATTTCAAAAACCAAGCCCTAGTTCTTCCAATTTTTACCCAAATTTCCAAGGATTAAAGGTAGATTCTTCAATGAAATGATATTTCTAGACCATAGAACTTACCTCCGTTCGATTCCCAGTCAAAACTCTTTAAAATTCCCGTCAATAGCTCTCAAGCTCGCTCAACAATGGTGGAAAAAATGGTGGAGCTCGTGGATGAAATAAAACCTTTAAACCCTTCTGCCAACAGCTCTTTTCGCTTCTGCGGTCCCTCTACCGCTTATGCGGGACCGCTTCTGCGGCCATAACTCCGCTTATGTGGTTTTTCATTAAAACCCCATCAGCCGCTTCTGCGACAATCATTTCTGCTTCTACGGATTCCTCATCTCCAGGCCAAACTGCTTCTGTGACCTCACGTCCGCTTCTGCGGACTTGCTTAGGCGAAAAGAGTTCCGCTTCTGCGGAACTACCCAGCTCCATATCAGACCGCTTATGCGACCAACCTCACACTTCTGTGGAGCTGCTTCTACGTTCCATTTCCGCAGAAGCGCTCATACCAGATACCAGCAAGATCTGCCACTTCTCAACTTGAGATTTCATCCTGTTAGCCATCCGAAATTACCCCGAGGCCCCCGAGACCTCAACCAAAAACACCAACACATCCTAAAACCCCATTCAAACTTTATCAAATCCTCAAAACACGTCAAACAACGCTAAAACCATTAAATCACATCAGATTCAAGCCTAAGTTTCTTCAAAACTTCCAAAATGCGCATTCGATCAAAAACCCGACCAAACGATCTCTGAATGACCTGAAAATTTGCACTCACATCCAAAATCACCCAACGAAGCTACAAAAACTCTTGGAATTCCATTCCGACTCTCGGATCAAAATCTCACCCATCAACCGGAATTCGCCAAAATACTAACTTCGCCAATTCAAGTCTAATTCTACACCGGACCTCCAAAATCACTTCCGGCCATGCTCCTAAGTCACAAATCATCCCTCGAAGCTAACCGAATCACCAGAAATCACATCCGAACCCTCCTACGCATAAGTCAACGTCCGATTGACTTGTCCAACTTAGCCTTTCCTTAAAGAGACTAAGTATCTCATTTCTTATCAAAACCAGTCCAAATCAATTCTAACACACCACCTACCGATAGCAAAACATGAAGAAGCATGAAATGGGGAAACAGAGCAATAACACATGAGAAGACGGGCCGGGTCGTCACATCCTCCCCAACTTAAACAAACGCTCGTCCTCGAGCGTACCCAGAGTTGTCCTAGAAGCCAACCAATAGCTAAATAACCTTACCAAGCATATACCCGAGGCTTACATAGGTCCGATAATATAACACAACTAAAATTTCACAGTCCATCTAGACCATAAACCGTAGAACCACATTGCACTTTCCGAAATCATGCCCAGAATAAACCCGAACCAGCTGTAATAACCCACACCTGCAACCTCAGGTGAAATCATACAATATACCACACAATCCAACACTCGAAACGATAGTCTCTATTCACAGCAGTTTCCCACAATACCCAAATACCGATAGAAACCTCTAATTAGCTAAAGTCTTATTCCATCACTTTCATATACTGCCAACGATAAATAAAACACGCGATAAACCGTAACCATTCCTATGGTCACCCATACATGAAGCCACTTCCTTATTGACTAATACCACAATAGATTTCCGGGCCAAACCTCGATATAAACCCTCTAACCAGCTGAAATCACATCTGTTCGCATTCATTAATGACTCCAACGATCACCTCGAATTCAACACACCACCCTGGTAATACGACACCTCAATACAGGCCTAAGCCACAGCTTGCATAATGCACGCACCATTAAGGAACAGTCTGGACATACTCAAATTATGGCAAATGACTCAAACGAAAGAGCTGTACCCCAAGCTCAACAGTACCATTACAACACAAAGCTGAGACCCCGCCTCACATCATAGAAATAGAGTACCCAAATCCTCCTCTAAAGGTTATAACTTCACGTGGCCTCGCTACAACGCGCGATCCTATCCAAACACTGTTACACCTGAAGCACCTCAAGTCACCATGCTCAAAATAGACAGCCACGTACAAATTGATGTCTGAAATCAAGCAATCTATCACACCCATGGTGAAGCAAGTAATATACACCATTCAATCCTGAAAGGACACAATCAATGCGCTATTCGCCGAGCAACACCCAATACGGACTTTCCTCAGAAACTAGGAAGCAAAGCATACAAAGTAACATATGGAAAACTATACTCAATATCACACTGTTGCGGCATGCAACCCGATCCAGATAACATACCTGTGGCGGCGTGCCACCCGATCCACACAAATATCTCACATAGGGAGATGCACATCGAGCCAAATTTGCTCATTATAACAAAATACCGAGTATTGGTTATAAGCATACTGAGTGCATAATGATATCTACTTATAGCGTTGTAAGCTACAAAACTCAACTTCCACTATGAATCTCGATAGCACCGCACTATATGGGCCCACAGTACGAAAATCATAACGCTTCACAGCACAGAAAAAACAACTCATAGATCTCCCTGGATCACTAGCAAGTTCAATCAACCTATCCTTCATCAATATAATTCGTGGCCAACCAAGCCGACTCAAGCCAAACACGTTTCCAATCAGCTTACCAATAAACTCATTACCAAGAAGCCTGAAACTGCTCCTTCCACTACTATAACTCATGCCGGAGCCGTACAATATGGTGCCCGATACCAAATCAATATCGAAATCCACAATCTCGCCCGGTGACATGCCCGGCCACAAGGAACGCATCCGAAAAAAAAGTCCCTCAATACCAAAAATGAATCAATGGTAGAAACCTCTATACTGACATCCGTCACAAAGGCCCAATTAAGGAAAGCAATCCTTTCCAGCCGTTTGCTGGTCTTTGGAACACAACCATTCTGCTAGAACATAGTCCGATGCACCTCGCCACATAACCTGTGGCATTTTCCGACATAACGCATAGCACAATAGTCTAGAATAACCCAACACTGAGACAACCAGTCTACACCCCAATATCATATCCAGAATCTAATATACCAAGCAAAGAAAGATCCACTTAGGCTTCCAAAACCCAATAGCCGCTAACGGTACCAATAAACACTATCCACAACTACTACATAGCCTGAACATGAGAATTCCCAGTTTCCAACTCCTTATAGCACACGAATCACTGTACCTAATCGCAAATTACGCAATATGAATACATATTACACCTCGAGTACCCAATCATTCTTCGAAAGATATTCTAAAATTCTCCTGTGCCATCAAACACACTCAGATATCAACAGTCGATCTAGCAAGAAAGTGCCGCAACACTACCGAAGTGTCATCATTCTAATCACATTACCCTTCTTTCGAGACATATACTCTCGTCAAATCACTTCCAATTAGCAGTACCATTTCCTTGATTACCTGAGGCTACCCGTTGCCTAAGAATTTTATGAACTTCCTTTCTGAACTGAACTGTAACTCATCTAGCCAAGACCTTCCGTCAAACCTATCTAGATGATGAATTATTACGTATTCCATACTTCACTTACCCATAGAAAATATATTCATCTCCAAACCACGGTAAAACCCAACAAGAACTCTCTCCCAATTCCATCTTCACGAGCTAAACTGTCAGGACTGAATCCTTCTGTACTAACCGAGCTAAGCAAGCTGTCAGGACTTAAAAGTTTTGCTGCACAATACCTATAAAAGCTCATTACCTCGAACACATACGAAGAATTAATCATACCCTCACCATGCCGATTCGGTCTATTATCAAGCTATTCCGTCTATCAAATTCTCTTCTGATTTATCATTAACTTGATATTCTTCCTTGCTGTAGCATCGCAATGCCTCAATCCTGGCCTACCACACGAGAATCGAATATAAGATCACACTATTTCAAACCCATGAGCCACTGGATACTCTCTCAACCGTTCCTAGAAATACCACATTCCAGAGTACTTTACCTCGAAGAACTTCCTGCGAATCTGAAATTCGTTACCATTACTTTCTAGATACTGATACATAAAATCCCATAATTAACATAAAATACCACAAGTCTTGATCTTTTCTAATGAAAACACAGTCCCTAGCCACATACACAACCTTAAGACACCTGATTATTACATGCCAAATCTTGAACATAATAAAACCATTCTTGAGAGTCATTCACTCTTACACAATTGTAAATTATATGACTTAACGAACAGAACTACTCGTGCCTTATTAGCACTCTCACACTGCAAAACATGATCTTATACCAATACAAACAACCATCTTCCTTCTCTATACACTGAGCATTCTTTATCAATAAGAGCTCAAGACATCCTATTATTTTCTCACATCTATGAAAGCACCATATAACCCTTGTCAAAATTTTGCTTCACTCGTGCCATCCCCGGCTCAATTTCTGCAACCAGAACTGATTCGCCATCATATCTCGAAATGGAACCAACATAGCACATAACCGTGCAGTTAGCTAATCAATAGCAACCTCCTCAACTTGGCTCGAAGCCATATATTAAGACACCCTTAACAATTCATAACACTTTTACTCTAATGATGCCACAATGAGATTAAACTCAATCATCTACCAGTTTGTGAAAACACAGATCATCCAGTACTGCAATCCTCTGCAAACCTCACATTCATCCCCACATCAACTGAGTCCACTCTCTTAAGTGACCCGAATTTTCAAATTACAACACGTACCTTTCAATTACACATGAGATCTTCTAACGGACACATAATGATCATACCACTCAAGAATACTTTGCAGGAGATAACCTACCTGCTTTGCCTCAGTTTAGTATTTCAGCACACCTTCCACCGTCATACACATAACACAGTCATTTAGTCTTTGTAATGACCCGGTCGGTCGTTTTTGGAATTTATGCCCCGATCCCCCATTAATTGTTTCCCCCTAGTTTGTTTATGTTATTTTGGTTTGCCGGGATATTCGGTGTTAAGATTCGGAGTGTTTTGGGACACTTAGTCCCTAAATGAGAGCTTAAGAGTTGAAAAATGATCCGTATTCGAAATAGCATGAAGATGACCTCAGAATGGAAATCTGATGGTTCCGTTAGCCCCGTTAGGTGATTTCGGGGCTGGGAGCGTGTTCGGAAGGTATTTTGGAGGTTTGTAGCTCATTTAGGCTTGAAATGCCGAAGTTTGAATTTTTGAAGTTTCCGGTCTGATAGTGAATTTTTGATCCAGGGGTCGGATTCGAATTCTTGAAGTTGCTGTAGTTCCATCATGTTATTTTAGACGTGCGTGCAAAATATCAGGTCATTCGGACGGGGTTTAGTTAGGTTTTTGATCGAAAGCGTGTTTTGTTAGAATTTGAAGTTCTTAGGCTTGAATCTTTGATTTAATTGGATTTTTGGTGTTGTTTTAGGTGTTTTAAGGATTGGTACAAGTTTGAATGAGGTATTAGGCGGTATTGGTGCTTTTGGTTGAGGTCCCGGGGGCCTCGGGTGAGTTTCGGATGCTCAACGGATAAATTTTTAAGTTAGAAGGAAATTTGCAGCAGGCCTTCTAGTGTTTTTGCTTCTGCGGCTTGGGAAACGCAGAAGCGTCGCCACAGAAGTGGAAAGTGGACGTTGGCTTGGAAACCACAGAAGCGGTGTAATTTCCGCAGAAGCGAACTCGCTTCTGCGATGGGTGGACCGCAAAAGCGGTTGGTCGGCTAACTAAGAAGAACCGCAGAAGCGGTTGGTTTTCCGCAAAAGCGGGTCCGCAGAAGCGGAAATGTCTCGACAAAAATAGAAATTTTGAGGGTTTAATTTCATAAGATTGGAAATTGATTGAGAGCACGGGAGAAGGCAATTTTTAGTGGGTGTCTAAGAGAAAATCATTGGGTAATGTTTCTTTGATCCCTTTTCATTATATTTCATCATTATATAGCTAGATACATTATTTGAATTTGAATTTAGGATCAAAAACTTGGTAATTTGGGGTAAAAGTTCATAGACCAAACTTTGGGGTTTTAAGGGGGCATTTGACCTCCGATTTGGGAGATTTTTATATGGTTAGACTCGTGAGAGTACGAGGGTTCTAAAAATGTAAAATATATTAATTTCCGAGACGTTGGCTAGAGGGGCATTTTGGTCATTTTACCCATTTTCGCGCCCTAGCTTTAATTTCAGTGGAATCAGTTGTTTGCAATATTATTTACGATATGTAATTGAACTGAATAGATTTGGTCCATTTGGAGTCGGACTCTCGTGGCAAAGGCGTGGTTTCTATTGATATTGAGCCGGTTCGAGGTAAGTGACTTGTCTAACCTTGTGTGGGGGACCTTTCCCCCTAGGATTGTTCTTGATATTTGAGGGCCTCGTACGCGAGGTGACGAGCGCGTACTTGAGCTAATTGTTGAAAACCCGAATTTTTACTTAAAATATTCGAACTGAATTTCTTTCGTATTTGCTTTATCCTACTTGCTATTATAGCCTGTGCTATTGTAGAAAAGCATGTTTAATTGATTCAAATTGCCTTAATTGTAATTACGTGGAGCATGTTAGACCAGAATTATTTGTTTCCTTGTATTGTTGTACTTCAATTTCTGAATATTTCTCTGATTTTTGGTTGTGCATTTACATTGGGACTACGGGATGGTATCCCGGGAGATCCCCCTGCACTTTTATTTTGGGACAACGGGACAGTATCCCGGGAGATCCCCTTGCACTTTTATTTTGGGACTACGGGACGGTATCCCGGGAGATCCCCCTGTACTTAAATGATTGGACTACGGGATGGTATCCCGAGAGATTCTTTGATAATGATACGAGAGTTAGACTATGGGACGGTATCCCGGGTGATCCATTGGACAGTTGAGGAGAGGGCTACAGGACGGTATCCTGGGAGACCCTCATTGGTATTTGAGATTGAGCTGTGGTTACCCTGTGTTTCCGCTTTATCCTGGTAGTTACCATTGTTTTATTGATTTGCCTTACTACACTGCTGCGTTTAATTATTTTGTCAGAATTTCACATTTTTAATTATTGCTACTGTTATATTTTTTCCTCAGTATGGCCCTGACCTTTCCTCGTCACTGCCCAACCGAGGTTAGGCTTGGCACTTACTGAGTACCGCTGTGGTGTACTCATGCCCTTCCTGCATATGTTTTTCATGTGCAGATCATACAGGTACCTTTTCTCAGGCGCACTATCCTTGAGGCGAGGAGACATACGGAGATTTCGAGGTATATCTGCAGTGTCTGCAGACCGAAGAGTCTTCTTCCTTATTCTAGTTATAGAGCTGTTATCCTATGATACTTTTGATGTAGTTATTCTGGAGATTAGAATGCTTATTGGAATTCTATTAGCCTGTGTTTTCCCGTGAGTTTCCGGGTTTTGGGATTTGGTTGTAGACTTCCGCATATTCTTAGAGTTATATAGGCCGGACGACCTTACACTCAGTTGTTATTTTTCATATGTTCAGTTTTAATTGGTTTTTCTGCAAATATTATATTTTTTCTGCAATACTTGGCTTACCTAGTCGTGGGGACTAGGTGCCATCACGACATGTTCATGATCGGTGAACTAGGGTCGTGACAAGTTGGTATTAGAGCTCGAGGTTCATAGGAGTCACGGGACACATGCCGGTTCATTAGAGTCTCACTGATCGGTACAGAGACGTCTGTATTTATCTACGAGAGGCTATGTAACTGTTTAGGAAAGATCTTCAATTCTTTGAATTCCATGTTTTGCGATATTTTGACATCAATTCTTAACTTCTGTCTTCTATTCTCTCACAGATGGTGAGGACACGTGCTACACGAGAGGACCAGGCACGCGCTCCCCCAGCTATCGCTGTTAGAGGCCTAGGCCGGGGTCGGGGTAGAGGTCGAGGACATGCACGAGTTGCAGCCACAACACCCGCGCGAGCTGCCGCTGAGGTACCACCAGTAGGTCCAGTTGGAGCCCAGGCACCTGGTACACCTACCACAGCTACTACTACTCCAGCGCTCCAGGAGACTCTGGCTCAGTTCATGAGCATGTACACTACCTTGGCTCAGGCGAGGTTGCTTCCCCTCGCTGCAGCAACATCTCAGGCCGGGGGAGGGGCCCAGACTCCCGCATCCCGCACTCCTGAGCAGAGAGTGCCGATGGAGCAGGCCCTAGAGGTTATTCCTGTACCGCCGGCAGCACCGGCACAGCTTGGAGATGTGTCAGCTGTCTCCGAGGATGAGCAGTGTAGGCTAGATAGGTTCAAGAAATATGATCCCCCAGTTTTTAGTGGCCTAGCATCAGATGACGCCTTGGGATTCTTGGAGGAGTGTTGTCACGCCCCAACCTTGGGAGGCGTGACCAGCGCTCAATCAAGTGAACCCGAATGAGCAAGCCTTACCGAACACTTTCTACCCCAACTCAATATGAATGCGGAACTCATGCCTTTGATTAATTTGGACGATAATACACGATGTATACCACATTACTGGTTCATTTCATATCATAAAAATTTACCGTACATAAGCTAGCTTCAAGGATTCTATTAGAGTTACAGCTTAAGGAGTTTGCAAGTTTAGGATCACAGCATATACATATAGTGGACTCCCCGAATCCCCGTACATAACCCACACTAGTGTCTTTGGAGCCTCTAAGGATACAACAGATAAGCATGACTATGCCGGCAACAAGGCCCCAGCTATACCTCAAAAGTGAAAAGCTGTGATAACAAAAGATACACCATATAGCCCCATGGAAGAATAAGGGGCTGACCGAGACTTCGAGTAGAAGAACGCTCTGCTACACACGGTCGGCACTGTCCGCTATGGAGCCACCTACAATCATAACACGAATGTAGCGCCCCCGACAAAAGGGACGTCAATACATTTGAATTGTACTGGTATGTATAACTGAACACCATTTTACTAGAAAGAACTATCAAATAGATACAAGCAATTAATACGGGCAAATCAATGAAGCAATTAATATAATTCTTCATACAATTTCCACAACACAGATTAGGGCAATTCTGTCACGTGTTCACCACTATTCTCATCACCACCGCCATCTTGAGCGGAGTCTGGTCACGACCCGACCGGCTAGGTCACCTCATTGGAGCTATTACTCACAATCAATATTTCATTTCCTTTATCCAGAATCCAATATCAGCACATTACCACCATGTGTGCGGCATGGTGTCCGATCACGACCCGACCGGCTAGGTCACCTCATTGGAGGCATTACTCAATTCTCATCAGTCAACACCTTCAGATATCTATCCCACACATATCAAGATTTGTGCATTATTCACATTGAGGCACATCCTTCATGAATATGTATAGTTATAGGCAATTCAATTAATGCGTAATGACAATCAATACTCTAGCCAATTTAACTCTTACCATACTTTTGTAATGACAACGGAGCTCAATGTCTAATAAAAAGGGGTTTTAGCCATACATACCTCAATAAAGCTTTTCCTCACTCTTTTACAAATTTTCGAAACTCTTAGCGCTTCGATCTATTGAGCAAAAATTTCAAATTAAATTGAGAATTAGAGACGAAACTGAAGTTCTAGCTTGGTTCGAGCATATCGTCAAACCCTAAAGGTGCATTATGACCTTAGGCCCCTTTTTGTGAGGAATTTCTATCATTTTGTACCCCCAATTGCCTCCTTTTTAATTTTACAACTTTTCAATACTCTATGGTGGTATGCATGCAAGAGATTCATTCTCATACCCATGAATTACTTCCATAATGACCCCATATGGCTAAGTATACAAATATGAGCTGAGGTGATGGAGCCTTACCTCTTGGGATGAATATTCAGGAGCCCTCACTTGATTAGTTTCAAGGATATAGCAAGATTATAAGGAGAATTTGATGGGGGACACTTTCCACTTCTAAGACCCTCTTTCTCTCTTTAAAAATATCAGAAGATATGCTTAGAATGAGCCAAAATGTCGAATATATCGATAGGGAGGTCGGGTTAAAAATTAGAAAATTGGAGCCCCGAGTAAAATATGCGATCGCATCTGCGATCGCAGAATGAACATGCGGTTCGCATAATGGACCGCAAAATGCCTCCCAAAAACCATACATTCTGACTCAATCTGCGGTAATAATGCGGCCCGCATTCACATTCTGCGGTCGCAAAGTGCGCCGCAGAATTGACACTCACAAAATTCAAAGGAGAAAATACAACGACTATGCGGTCTGTATTTCGATTATGCGACCGCATAATTGACTTCAATTTTAACCAATATTCTGCCTCACTCTGCGGCAGATATGCGGTCCACATTTCTATTATGCGACCGCATTTTGGACTGCATTTCTTGCATTTTTATGAAAACTTATTCTTGACTTTTTAATGCATTATTCAATCCAAAAAGGTCCGCGCCGTGGTGAGCTTGCCCACCGCGAAGCATATTTACTAATTTCTAACACATGTTCCTAACTTGGCACCACGGGATTCGGGTTTTTGAGTAGGGATTTCACGGGGCCTTACAAGTGTCATCTCATTCTTCCCACTATGGGCATAGTGGAGTCTAGTGGGGTTTCTTTCACCGCCTTTTAGCTTCGGGGAGCCGCCTATGATTGGTAGCGTACTTATGAGTTGGACAGTCCAGTGGAGTCTTCCTCACTGACTTGGACCCAATTCTCAGACATGTTTATAAGGGAGTTTGTTCCCCAGAGCCTCAGGGATTCATGGCGCGTGGAGTTTGGGTATTTGCGCCAGGGTGCTATGACAGTCTCAGAGTATGCCATTCGTTATACCAGGTTGGCCAGACATGCACCGGCTTTGGTCGCCACAGTTCGGGAGAGAGTTTAGAGGTTTATCGAGGGTCTTATTCCACCAATCCAGTCCAGCATAGCTCGAGAGTTAGAGATGGATATTCCTTACCAGCAGGTAGTGAGCATTTCTAGGAGGATTGAGGGTATGCTCGCCAGGGAGCGAGGGGAGACGGAGGCCAAAAGGTCTTGAGAGTCGGGTCACTACTCTGGTGCCCGTACTTTATCAGCCGGTCGTTATGGTAGGGGTTATTCTGGTTGCCCTGTTCATTCAGCCTTGCCAGCAACCGGTAGTACTCCAGCTCCACCAGCACCTCAGGAGCCTTATTATGCGCCTCCAGTTTCAAGCGCGCCTCCTACGCGGGGTACTTCCAGAGGTCAGTCCAGCAGACCTAGCTCCAGTCAGTCGCAGCCACCACGTCCTCCCAGAGCTTGTTTTGGGTGTGGTGATACACGTCACGTGGTTAGGGACTGCCCCATACTTGGTAGGGGTGCATCTTCACAGATTGCTCAGCCACAGCGTGCTTCTCAGAGTTCTAAGGCTATGGTTCCAGCTCCTACTACTGCTCCACCTGCCCAGCCAGCCAGGGGCGGAGGTTGGGGAGACAGGGGTAGCCCTCGTGAGAGGGGTCGGGCCAGATATTATTACATTCCTGCTTGTACTAAGGCGGTTGCCTCCGATTTTGTCATCACAGGTATTATTCTGCTTTGCCACAGAGAGGCATCGGTTCTATTCGATCCAGGCTCTACTTATTCATATGTGTCCTCTTATTTTGCCTCGCATTTGGGTGTGCCTTGGGATTCTTTGATTGCCCCCGTTTATGTTTCTACTCCTGTGGGAGATTCTCTTGTTGTGGACCGTGTTTATTGGTCATGTCTGGTTACTATTCATGGTTTTGAGACCAGGGCAGATCTATTATTACTCGGTATGGTTGACTTTGATATTATTCTAGGCATGGACTGGTTGTCGCCCCATCATGCTATTCTTGATTTTCATGCTAAGATCGTGACACTGGCTATGCCAGGTGTTCCACGTATTGAGTGGAGTGGTACTTTAGATCATACTCCCAGCGGAGTTATCTCCTTCCTTAAATCTCAACGTATGGTTGAGAAGAGGTGTGCCACGTATTTAGCTTATGTGAGAGATGTCAGTGTTGACACCCCTTATGTTGATTCAGTCCCAGTGGTACGGGATTTCCCCGATGTATTTCCAGCTGATCTTCCAGGCATGCCGCCTGATATAGATATCAATTTTGGCATTGATCTGTTGCCGGGCACTCAGCCCATTTCTATTCCTCCGTATCGCATGGCTCCTCCTAAGTTGAAGGAGTTGAAGGAGCAATTGCAGGAATTGCTGGGTAAGGGTTTCATTTGGCCCAGTGTTTCGCCGTGGGGTGCTCCTGTCTTGTTTGTGAAGAAGAAGGATGGTTCTATGTGTATGTGCATTGATTATCGCCAGTTGAACAAAGCTACAGTGAAGAACCGATATCCTTTACCTCGTATTGATGATCTGTTTAACCAGCTTTAGGGCACACAAGTGTTTTCCAAGATTGATTTGCGCTCAGGTTATCATCAGTTGAAGATTCGGGAGCCTGATATCTCGAAGACTGCTTTCAGGACTCGATATGGTCATTACGAATTCCTTGTTATGTCTTTTGGGCTGACTAATGCCCCGACAGCTTTTATGCATTTGATGCACAGTGTATTCAGGTCATATCTTGACTCATTCGTGATTGTTTTTGTTGATGATATTCTGGTATATTCCCGTAGTCGGGAAGATCATGAGCAGCACCTGAAGATAGTGCTTCAGACTCTGAAAGAGAAGAAATTATATGCAAAGTTCTCAAAATTTGAGTTTTGGCTGAGTTCGGTGGCATTCCTAGGCTACGTGGTATCTAGTGAGGGCATTCGAGTGAATCCGAGGAAGGTGGAGGTCGTGCAGAGTTGGCCCAGGCCCTCCTCAGCTACAGAGATTCATAGTTTCCTCGTTTGGCGGGTTATTACCGTCGCTTTGTGGAGGGGTTTTCATCGATTGCGGCCCCTATGACTAGATTGACTCAGAAGGGTGCCCCATTTCAGTGGACAGAGGAGTGTGAGGCGAGCTTCCAAAAGCTCAAGACAGCTTTGTCTTCATCCATAATCTTGATGCTGTCTACCGGTTCGGGGTCCTATACAGTTTATTGTGATGCCTCACTGGTTGGACTTGGAGCGGTGTTTATGCAGGACGGTAGGGTGATTGCCTACACGTCCAGACAGTTAAAGGTACATGAGAAGAACTACCATGTCCATGATCTTGAGTTAGCTGCTATTGTTCATGCCTTGAAGTTTTGGCGTCATTATTTGTATGGGGTGCCTTGTGAGATCTGTACTGACCATCGGAGTCTGCAGCACTTGCTTAAGAAGAAGGACCTGAATATGCATCAGAGGAAGTGGTTAGAGTTGTTAAAGGATTATGATATTACTATTCTTTATCACCTGGGCAAGGCTAATGTGGTTGTCGATGCCTTGAGTTGCCGGGCCGAGAGTTTGGGTAGTTTGGCATATCTACCAGCCTCAGAGAGACTTATGGGGATGGATGTTCAGGCCTTAGCCAGCCAGTTCATGAGATTGGACCTTTCGGAGCCTAGTCGGGTTCTAGCCTGTGTGGTTTCTCGGTCTTCCCTATTTGATCGTATCAGGGAGCGGCAGTATGATGACACTCACTTGCTTGTTCTTCAGGACAGAGTTCGGCGTGGTGTTGCCAGAGATGTGACCATCGGGGATGATGGGGTATTAAGGATGCAGGGCCGAGTTTGTATGCCCAATGTCGATGATCTTCGAGAGTTGATTCTAGCAGAGGCCCATAGCTCGCGGTATTCCATCCATCCGGGTGCCGCGAAGATGTATCAGGACTTGAGGCAGCATTACTGGTGGAGGCGGATGAAAAAGGACATAGTTGACTATGTGTCTAGATGCCTCAACTGCCAGCAGGTGAAGTACGAGCACCAGCGTCTGGGTGGGTTGCATCAGCAGATTGAGATCCCAGAGTGGAAGTGGGAGCGTATCACCATGGGCTTCGTATCTTGACTCCCACGGACCGTGAGGAAGTCTGATTCTATTTGGGTCATTGTGGATCAGTTGACCAAGTCCGCTCATTTCATACCTGTGTGTACCACTTATTCATCGGAGCGGTTGGCGGAGATTTATATCAGGGAGATCCGTTTGCATGGTATTCCAGTTTCTATCATCTCAGACAGGGGTACTCAGTTTACATCGCAGTTTTGGAGAGCCGTGCAGCAGGAGTTAGTCACTCGGGTGGAGTTGAGCATGACATTTCACCCCCAGACGGACGGACAGTCCGAGCGCACTATTCAGATTTTGGAGGATATGCTCCGTGCGTGCGTGATTGAGTTTGGAGGGTCATGGGA
>MU717854.1:38150-48357 GCA_026770625.1 Nicotiana glauca
GTGGCCATTTTGGACAGGCAGATCAGGAAGTTGAGGTCAAAGAACATTGCCTCAGTGAAGGTCCAGTGGCGGGGTCAGTCGGCAGAGTAGGCTACTTGGGAGACCGAGCAGGATATGCGCAGCCAGTACCCTCATCTTTTTGCTACTTCAGGTATGTTCTCTATGCTCATTCGAGGATGAATGAATGTTTAAGTGTAGGAGGATGTAACGACCCGGCCAGTCGTTTTTGAAATTTATGCCCGATCGCCCATTAATTATTTCCCCCAAGTTTGTTTTTGCTATTTTGGTTTGCCGGGACGTTCTGTGTTAGGATTCGCAGTGTTTTGGGACACTTAGTCCCAAAATGAGAGCTTAATAGTTGAAAAATGGTCCGTATTCGGAACAGTGTGAAGACGATCTCGGAATGGAAATCCGATGGTTCCGTTAGCTCAGTTAGGTGATTTTGGCGTTGGGAGCGTGTTCGGAAGGTATTTTGGAGGTTCATTGCTCATTTAGGCTTGAAATGCCCAAGTTTGAATTTTTGAAGTTTCCGATCTGATAGTGAATTTTTGATCCAGGGGTCGGATTCGAATTCCGGAAGTTTTTATAGTTCCGTCATGTCATTTGGGACGTGCGTGCAAAATTTTAGGTCATTCGGACGGGGTTTGGTTAGGTTTTTGATCGAAAGCATGTTTTGTTGGAATTTGAAGTTCTTAGGCTTGAATCTTTGATTTAATTGGATTTTCGGTGTTATTTTAGGTGTTTTAAGGAATGGTACAAGTTTGAATGAGGTATTAGGTGGTATTGGTGCTTTTGGTTGAGGTCCCGGGGGCCTCGGGTGTGTTTCGAATGCTCAACGGGTAAATTTTGAAGTTAGAAGGAAATTTGCAGCAGGCCTTCTGGTGTTTTCACTTTTGCGGCTTGGGAACCGCAGAAGCGTCGCCGCAGAAGCAGTTTGGCAGCCGCAGAAGGGGAAAGTGGATGTTGGCTTGGAAACCGCAGAAGCGGTGTAATTTTCGCAGAAGCGAACTCGCTTCTGTGATGGGTGGACTGCAGAAGCGGTTGGTCGGCTAACTAAGAAGAACCGTAGAAGAGGTTGGTTTTCCGCAAAATCGGGACCGCAGAAGAGGTCCCTTGTCCGTAGAAGCGAAAATGTCTTGACAGAAATAGAAATTTCGAGGGTTTAATTTCATAAGTTTAGAAATTGATTGAGAGCACGGGAGAAGGTGATTTTTAGTGGGTGTTGAAGATAAAATAATTGGGTAACGTTTCTTTGTTCCCTTTTCATTATATTTCATCATTATATAGCAAAATACATCATTTGAATTTGAATTTGAATTTAGGATAAAAAACTTGGTAATTTGGGGTAAAAGTTCATAGACCAAACTTTGGGGTTTTGAGGGGGAATTTGACCTCCGATTTGGGAGATTTTTATATGGTTAGACTCGTGAGAGTACGAGGGTTCTGAAAATGTAAAAATTATTCATTTCCGAGACGTTGGCTGGAGGAGCATTTTGGTCATTTTACCCATTTTTGCGCCCTAGCTTTAATTTCAATAGTGGAATTAGTTGTTTGAAATATTATTTACTATATGTAATTGAATTAAATAGATTCGGGCCATTTGGAGTAGGACACTCGTGGAAAAGGCGTGGTTTCTATTGATATTAAGCCGGTTCGAGGTAAGTGGCTTGCCTAACCTTGTGCGGGGGACCTTTCTCCTTAGGATTGTTCTTGATACTTGAGTGCCTCGTACGCGAGGTGACGAGCGCATACTTGAGCTAATTGTTGAAAACCCGAATTTTTACTTAAAATACTCGAACTGAATTTCTTTCATATTTACTTTATCCTACTTGCTATTATAGCATGTGCTAGTATAGAAAATCATGTTTAATTGATTCAAATTGCCTATTTGCTTAAATTGCCTTAATTGTAATTACGCGGAGCATGTTAGACCAGAATTATTTGTTGCCTTGTATTGTTGTACTTCAATTTCTGAATATTTCTCTAATTTTTGGTTGCGCATTTACATTGGGACTACGGGACGGTATCCCGGGAGATCCCCCTACACTTTTATTTTGGGACTACGGGACGGTATCCCGGGAGATCCCCCTGCACTTTTATTTTGGGACTACGGGACAGTATCCCGGGAGATCCCCCTGTACTTAAATGATTGGACTACGAGATGGTATCCCGGGAGATTCTTTGATACTGATACGAGAGTTAGACTATGGGACGGTATCCCGGGCGATCCATTGGACAGTTGAGGAGAGGGCTACAGGACGGTATCCTGGGAGACCCTCATTGGTATTTGAGATTGAGCTGTGGTTACCCTGTGTTTCTGCCTTATCCTGGTAGTTATCATTGTTTCGTTGATTTGCCTTACTACACTGCTGCATTTAATTATTTTGTCAGAATTCCACATTGTTAATTATTGCTACTGTTATATTTTTGCCTCAGTAGGGCCCTGACCTTTCCTTGTCACTGCCCAACCGAGGTTAGGCTTGGCACTTACTGAGTACCGCTGTGGTGTACTCATGCCCTTCCTGTGTATGTTTTTCATGTGCAGATCATACAGATACCTCTACTCAGGCGCACTATCCTTGAGGCGAGGAGACATACGGAGACTTCGAGGTATATCTGCAGCGTCCGCAGACCAAAGAGTCTTCTTCCTTATTTTAGCTGTAGAGCTGTTATCCTATGATACTTTTGATGTAGTTATTCTGGAGATTAGAATACTTATTGGAATTCTATTAGCCTGTGTTTTCCCGTGAGTTTTCGGGTTTTGGGATTTGGTTGTAGACTTTCGCATATTCTTAGAGTTGTATAGGCCGGACGGCCTTACACTCAGTTGTTATTTTTCATATGTTCAGTTTTAATTGGGTTTTCCGAAAATATTATATCTTTTCTGCAATACTTGGCTTACCTGGTCGTGGGGAGTAGGTGCCATCACGACATGTTCACGATCGGTGAACTAGGGTCGTGACAGTCTTCCTGAGTCTAAACTCATACCGCCACATGTGATGCACTTACTTTCCAACTAAGAGATACGGAAACATTCTTCATGCGCCCATAACTCGGGCTACATAACAGATCACAATCAGAATCGAGCACTTATCAATCATCTTTCATCCAGCAGACTTCTTTGTCACCACCAGGTCGTACAGATACATCTCGCAGCACTTAAATACTCATCACATGGATATCCAACTGCCATTTTGGCTAATAAGGAATACTGAACATATAAGTTCAAAACACTTGCTCACATGATCAGCACCTCAGTGCTCAAGCCCTAGGAAGGATCCGGCCTCAAGTCCTCCAGACTGGCCCGATATACTCACGAAGATCACATCTCTCCCCTTGATCGGGGAATCACAAGCCATCAAGGCATATATACCACTGAGCGCTCACGTGCGCATACAAACATGTGGAAGGAATTTCAAGAGTTATATCTCAAGCTGAATCAAGTACACACGATAAGAATTCCAAGAAAGTGAAGTTTTCCTAAAGGTTCTGTAGCATCTCGAGGATAAATACAGACGTCTCCGTACTGATCCGTGAGACTCTACTAAGCCTGCTCATGACTCGTGAGACCTAGTAACCTAGGCTTTGATACCAACTTGTCACGACCCAATTCCCAAACTCGGTCGTGATGGCGCCTCTCGTGAAGAAAAGGCCAGCCAACAGAACAACAATGCCCCTTTTTAACAGTTAACAAACATAAATGAATGAATAATACGACTTAATGGCATTAATAACTGATATTTACCACCCAACACAGCCCGACCGGGGTGTCACAAGTCACGAGCATCTAAAGAAGGCTGAACACCACTACAGGACCAATAATATATACAAAATAAAATGTGGAGTTCAAAAGATGAAGTTCGGTGCCGTGAACACCGGCTGTCACCTTGCTCAGCTACAATAGTAATACCTTCAATCCGCTAATAACCCACTACCGGGTGAACATACATGCAACTGCACGCAAGGTGCAGGGAGTAAAGTGAGTACTCCAACTCAGTGAGTAAGAAGAGTAAATAATAACTGAGCGGCAAGAAATCACGTAAGAGCACTCCATCATGCAATATGGGACAACACAACCCTTTGAGAAAATAGTAATTCCGTGAAAATCCTTTAGAAAATATTTGGCTCAGTTAAAAACCTCTTTTGAAAATTTCCTTTTCCCAACAGTCAAGCAAATGAATGCATAATCAGATAGTGCAAGTTCGCACATAAGTCAGTCCCTCGGGCACAACACTCCATTAACAAATAACACCAAGGTATCAGGTAACAATGCAATAAATAGCATGGATGCCAATGATATGAGAGTGCTGAATGTCATGCCACGTAGTACAAACATGAACCAATGCATGAATGCAATGCAATGCACATGACTGCTGTGGCGTGCAGCCCGATCCATTTGGGTACCCGCGCTCACTGTGGGGGTTCAGACTACGGAGGTGCTCCTACAACCCAAGTGCAATATCAATATCACACCGCTGCGGCGCGTAGCCCGATCCATCCTCAGTCCAGGAATGCACATATAACGCTGCTGCGGTGCGCAGCCCGATCCATGCTCAATCCAGAAATGCACATAAGCCACTAGGGTAATATTCAAATAATAGTTCTTAGTTCAAAACATCAATAAGATATCATTTAAGTTTTCAAATCATAAAAAATGGCCGAATTTTCAAAACCGCATTAAAACCCTAGACCGAGATCAAATAGTATGTAAAAGTAATGCGAAAACAGTGATATTAATCCCTGAAGGATCCACATAGTTGGCACGAAGCCCAAACATGGAAATCAGTCCAAATCATGATGATAACAAGTAGTTTCAGCCAAATACGTAGTAATTTCATCAATCAGGATGGACCAAGTCACAATCCCCAATGGTTCTCTACCCCACGCTCGCTATCCGGCGTGCAAGTCACTTCGATACAGCAGTATGATGTGCAAATTCGGGGTTTCAAACCCTTAGGATATCATTTACAAGTATTACTCACCTCGAACCGATGAAATTCCTTGCTCGCGACGCCTTTTCCCCTCAAATTGGCCTCCACGCGCGTCGAATCTAACCAAAATCAGAGCGAATACATTACAATATGCCAAGGGAACAATACCCAATCGAAAACAATCGAAATATAGCAAAAATTCCAAAACTAGCAAAACCCGAGCCCCGGGCCCACTACTCAAAAAACTACAAAACTCACATTACCTGATTCCTCGTCTCTCCCCGAGTCTATACATATCAAGTTTATCAAAATCGGAGTTCAAATGCCTCCTCAAATCCCAAATTTTTCACTTCAAAAACCAAGCCCTAGTTCTTCCAATTTTACCCAAATTTCCAAGGATTAAACGTAGATTCTTCAATAAAATAATTTTTCTAGACCATAGAACTTACCTCCGATCGATTCCCAGTCAAAAATCTCTAAAAATCCCGTCACTAGCTCTCAAGCTCGCTCAACAATGATGGAGCTCGCGGATGAAATAAAACCTTTAAACCCATCTGCCGACAGCTCTTTTCGCTTCTGCGGTCTTGCTACCGCTTATGCGGGATCGCTTCTGCGGCCATAACTCCAGTTATGCGGTTTTTTATTAAAACCCCATCAGCCGCTTCTGCGACAATCATTTCCGCTTCTGAGGATTCCTCATCTCCAGGCCAAACCGCTTCTGCGACCTCACGTCCGCTTCCGCGGACTCGCTTAGGCGAAAAGAGTTCCACTTCTGCGGAACTGTGAGCACATGATTTTTGCCTTATATATGAATTATTCCCAAAAATTCAAACAAAAAAGACTTTTCCTTATTTTTACAATTTTTGTGAATTTTGGTGTTATTTTCTGTTAATTATTTGCATTTTATTTGTGTATGTTAATTCATATGAAAATACAAAAAAAAAAAATATGCTTTTGCATTTAGGATCTAATTTCATATTTTAGGATTAATTAGGGGTTAATTTGTTTTAGAACATAATATGAAAAATAGTTCACTTTCGCATTTTAATTGTTTTAATCATGAATTTGTCACAAAATAGCTTTTAAAATAATTTTACGAATTAAGTAGTTTAATTTTGATATATATTAGGATCTTATTTTTTTTTTTGCACATTCATAAAATTGGAAAAAATAATACAAGAATACAAAATGAAAAAAAAGAAAAGAAAAGGAAGCAAATGAAAAGGAAATTTTGGGCCAAATCCTTGAGCCCAAGCGAAATTACCCTTTAATTAACCCCTGAACCGAACCAAACCCAGCACAAATTGCACCCCAACCCGGCCTGCCCCCTTCATTAATTAAAACGACGCCGTTTGGCGTTGTTTGATCTTGGCCATCAATTCTCTATCATCCAACGGCCGTGATTGATTATTCAACTTTAGATATAACTGTCCAAAAAGAGTTCAAACCCTAAAATCATCACTGCATCTTCATCGTACAACCGCCGGTGTAACTCTACCCCATCTCCACCCCGTCTCCGCCCTACTCCGCTGGCGGCCGGCGGCAAAGCTCCAAAACCTCCCAAAATTTCACCACAGATGCTCCTTTTCCTCCTCTTTCTAACCCCCAAGACCCCATCCCTCAAATCGTAACCAATCTGCTCGGATTTCAGATCGAAATTTCGGTCAAACCTCAAACTCACCCAAACCAACCCAAACTTACACCACATATCCTCCTTATCTTCCTCTTCATGAATCCACAGTCCATAACCCTTAAATCCCACTGAGCTCTCTCGAATTTTAGATCAAAGGTCAACCCAGAAACCCTACTTTCTTAAAGTTCAAAGAGCGTTGATTGGTGGACTATAACAGTACTCAATCTTGTGTTTCCTCATGGGAACACACGATTGAGGATGTTTTAGTCCAAATGATTCCAAGGATGGCCTGGTCTTCTTTTAGTTTCAAATCTAGGTATTTTCCTAGTTTTTTCTTTTTTCATTTTTCTTTATTTTAATTGACTGATATGCCCAATTAGATTTTTCTTAGTTTGCGTTATGTTCTTAGGGTTTATTCTGATCCTGTTTAGTGTTTTAGTTCATATTAGGTTAAATTCATGGTTCAGTAAGCTCTTCTTTCCTAAGTTTGATTATTCCTTTGATTCCATGAGGTTTTCATTTCTGATTTTTATTAGTTTTGATTTTGTTCTAATTTTTGGTTCATCTTGTTTTGTGATGATTAGTTTAACTATGTCTCGAATCCATTTTGATATATGGTTTTTGTCTCATTGACTTCAATTTCTATTTCAGTAGTTGAGTTAATCAATATGTTTGATGTCAATAGGTTATAGCTGATTTAGATTAAATAGGTTTAACTATAGTTAATTTTAAACTAAATAAAGGATAGTTTTATTAGAAATAGTAAATTCAAAACCAAGGCAGGGGTAATGCAGTTATTTCAAGGGTAGAAAAATCAGGTTAGAACACCCTAGACCCTTCAAGAAGGGGGCTAGGTGTATGTTTTAGTATTTTAGAAGCAGTAACTTGTGCAACAAGTTTAAAAATAAAGGACTCAATTGTAATAAAAGAGGGACTAATTTGAAAAGGAGAAGAATCTGAAGCTGCACTTCTGCGTACCTATAAAAGGGTACTCAAATGCCTTGAGAAGCAAGTTTGGGGGAATTTTAAAATTCCCCTCAAAAGCTCTCCCTAAGTTTCAAATCTAGTTTTGAAATTCAAACATTCAAAAATCCAAAAACAATAGAAAATCTAAGAGAAAAAACAAAAAAATACTGTTACATTAGTTTCCTTAGGTCATTTTCAGAGTTGAGCATTTAATTCAGGTTTTTAGCTTAGTTAAGGTTCAAAAATGATTGAATTCCTTTGTTTCTATTTGGTATTTGAGGGTTGAAGGTAATCTGGGCCATCTAGGCTTTGAATCTGGTTGAATCAAGTTGACTATGGTGATTTGTTAAGTGTGTGGATGTGCTGGGTCAATCTTCTGGTTATTTGACTTAGTTTTGGGTCAATCTACTGTGTCTACTTGGTTTTCAACTCATTTCTGAACTGCTGAATCTTTGCTGGACTGTTATTACACTTCATTGATTGCTGTTGGGTATTGAAATTTGTTTCTGAGTTGCCGCTGAAGTTATTACTGCTGCTAATCTCTCCATTTTTATTTCACTTCAAATTTCAGGTACACAATTGAATCTCCGCTGTAATTCCGAGCTTGAAAAACTGAAATAAAACTGCCTGTTTATTTGATTCTGAAATATGCCTGCTGGATTGTTACACAACAGTAGTTAAAAGGATATGAGATGTAATTGTGTAGCATAATAAAATTTTGAGCTGTATGTGTATAAACTTTGGACTGTTTTGGTAGCTTGTAGACTACAGGATTGATAAATGGATTTGTATTAATTTGAATTGCCTAGGACTGTTAGAAGTTGGTACTGCTGAATTGTCATAGTTATTTGAATATTCTACTAGTGGTGATAGACTACAGTTTGATTGATTATTTTTGATTTAGCATATCAGGACAATTGAATTTAGAATATGATATTAGCTCAGCCGTGTTAACTCAGTCCCATTTGCAATCATCAAAGTGTATAGGCTTGTTTAAACCTGGAAATAGCATACTCAAAATTATATAAACTCACGTACTGCTCTAAAGTGATTAGTTCATCTCAGCAATTAGTTTACAGCTCCAGCCTGCAAATAAATGTCATAATATGTGGTGGTTACACTTAGTGGATTGTTGAATTACATTCTGAGTACGTAGATTGTCAAGGTGCATGAGTTGAACATATGTGAAACTAGGTTAAAGTTAACATGCATAAATGTGACTGTAAAAGTCAGCTCAATTATTGTTTACCATGCATAAACGTGGCTGTAAAGTGGAAGTCTTGGGCCTGATCATCATCTGCAGAGCCCACATTTAGGCATCATTCCTTTGCGCCTAATTTTGAATCTGTTAAGGGCCGATTTAAAGGGCCCAAAACCCTGAACATCTTAGTTGGGATACTTGGGTAGGCTAATTCAATTAGGACTATTTTCCTTTATTATTAGAGACAAAGATATAGAAAATCATAGTTTGCTTTAGGTTTTCCCTTTAAATAAAACAAGGAGGTGAGCCTCGCTAAATAAAAATGCAAATTGTGGGGCCCTCAATAAATGCAATATAAAAATACTTAGAATTCGAGAGGACCGTTTAACGAATTTCACGGTCTTCCCCAAGGATAATAAATGTGTAGTTGCTTTAGGCGCGTATTTTAATAATATTACCTTCCTAAATACGGGTGCACATTTATGTGACCCAAATCTAAATCTCAACGAAGTCAAAATGTGTCTAAAACCACGGGTGCACTAGTGCGACGTGGTTCGAGACGCATTTTCACGACGTTGCAATTCTTATTAAAAATAAAAATAAAAGCAGTTTACTAATAAAAGGCACACAGGTTAGAACATGTTTTGAAATCAGATAAAATCAAATTCAACCGTTGAGCAACCATGCTAGAACCACGAAATCCGGGAATTCCTAACACCTTCTCCCGGGTTAACAGAATTCCTTACTCGGATTTCTGGTTCGCGGACTGTTAACAGAGTCATAATTTCCTCGGTTCGGGATTCAACCGGTGACTTGGGACACCATTAATCTCCCAAGTGGCGACTCTGAGATTTAATAATAAATCCCGTTCCGATTGTCTTTTAAGTGGAAAAACTCCTTTGCGCCCTTGCGGGTGTAGTGAAAAAGGAGGTTTGACATCTCTGGCGACTCTGCTGGGGACAAGAACCCAGAACATTTTGTTCAGGGTTCAGAATTCGAGCTTAGATAAATTTTTGTATTTGGTTATATCTAATTTTCCTACATGTTTCATGCTTAATTTGCTAAATGTTTACCGCTTTGATATTATCTGAACTGTATATAAACTGTGTCGAAACCTTCTCTTCTCACCTCCAGGGATGTGCTTACTGGTTGAGACTCCCTATTCTGTTAGTATCAATACCTTGAAATAAGAAAAAGGCCGGACAAGTTACTAAGCTGGATGGCCTTTTGGTTCCCGGTACGTAGCCCTCTCCTCTACTCGAGTTGTCCGCTCGGGTACACAGTCTAGAACACATACCTAGGTTTTGAACTTAGAATAACTTGACTTCATGCCGGATCCCTAGTAGGAGCGCTTATTTCCATCACGTGCATATGACTTAGGGGACTCAACACAGGGGTTGGGTCAGTCTAGGACAGGTAACCGGATATGAAACGACCACCATGATGCATTTTACGTGTTGCATTTATTTGTTTCGG